>PVIC010008184.1:0-13815 GCA_004025085.1 Thryonomys swinderianus
CACTCTATAAAAGCTGTCCTACTTTCTAGAACTCATTTGCATCTACAGGTGTTCATGCCAGAGAGAAGATCCGGAAATTGTCTATCTGTGATCTATTGATTTCACTTATTAGTATATCCTCCAGATGTCTCCATTTGCACCGAAATGGATCGATCTTGTCATTCTTTATGGCAGAGTAATACTCCATTTTGTAAAAAAAACCACATCTTCTTTATCTGCCCTTCTCTTTCTTAGTCACAAAAATGGTTTGATTTAAATTTACACAGTGAAATTTACCTAACTGAAGGTAACCCTCTTTGCACTTCAGAAAGAGATTTCTTAAAGTGCCATAGCCTTTCCTAGAGAATGAAACACTTTTAACAAAAGTTTAAAAACAATTTTGGTACATGTATTTTTATATGAGATTAAGAAATTTTTCTCTTGTAATAAACTTCTCTCTCTGTCTGTCTCTGTCTCTGTCTCTGTCTCTCTCTCTCTCTCTCATCCAATTCCTCTACCCATTCCTCCCTTTTCTCTTTCCTTTCTGATATGCATGAGTGTAAGGGGAAATTCTTTGCTACCCTTTACTGCCTGGGAAAAACTGGAACTTTAATAAAGGAAAGTTGGGCCCAGAAGGTTAGCTCAGTGGTTCCGGTGCCTGCCCCACAAGCGCAAGGTCCTGAGTTCAATCCCCAGTAACCACATACAATACTGGGTGTGGAGACTCACGCCCACCAGCTATCAATGCCACATACCACAGTGGCGTGCGTGGTGGCTCACGCCTGTAATCCCAGCACTCGGGAGGCAGAGGCAGAAGGATTGCTGAGTTCCAGGCTTGCCTGGGCTACATAGTGAACTCAGAGCCAGCATGAACTACAAAGCAAGACCCTGTCTCAAAAAATAATAATAATAATAAAGGAAAGTTGAAGGATGCATGGGAGAGGGTGCTCATGAAGGGATGGGAAGTATGGCTGATTTATTGTATGTGATTTAAAATCTATTAGATACATCTTCCAGAATATAGAGAATTGCTAAAAACTCCTTTAATGGCTATAGTACATTTCCACTAAAGAGAGTATTTCTCCTCTCCCCATTCCTCATCAGCGTAAGCACTGATATTGGCCATTGGTCTGCCACAGTTGGACTAAGAAGGTAGCTCTTTAATGTTCGTGCATCATATCCCAGAATCTTACTAGCTCCCTCGACCTGAGACCTCATGTGATGAAATTTAATAATAACAGCAAACAAAGGTTCAGAATAAACGTGTCAGTTGCCTATGGTGACACACATGCTAAGTTTCAGAGCTGGGGCTCAAATCCAATTTCTGTGTGTACTCCTCTCTTTTCTCCTAGATTGATATTTTTGAGTTTGATGAAGATCCAGTCATTGGCACTATCATGGTTCTGCAACCTAATGACGTGGTGTTGTGTCAGATCTCCCTCCTATGGTTGGCTTGAAAATGTTCATTTCAGAAAGAGATAAACTAAATTATTCATATGAATTTTAATCCACAATGAAGCATTCTTCCAAGATACCTTCTTACCTTCTACTGAAGAGGATCAGCCAGAGTCACGATTCTGTGCATATTAGTAGACACAGTCTAATTGCTTCCTCTCTCTTTCCATCCCTGCACTTGCCATGAACTATCAAGTGCACCAAATTATCTGGGCATCATAGCTCTCTTATAAGGATTGAGAAGAATATGTCCCTGTTTTACTGATGAGGAGACAGAATTGTAGAGATAATGAAACTTCTACGTCTGCTATGTCTTAGCCAGATGTCTGACTACGCATATAATATGCTGTCTATAACACCTCAGTTGGATCCTACCTGCCTGCTTCTGTCCCAGAAATATTTTCAGAGGTTTTAAATTAAATATTAACTGAGTTCTACAGAAATCCTTCTCTGAGTTAAAGACAAACAAACCTGGGTTGTGCATGCTTGTTTCCTTTTTCACCCTATAAGTACTACCCTCAACAGTAGCATTGGCTTCCAGTAGATCTCAAAGCAAAAGAAAGTGTATATTGGTCTGAGAGACTAAATGACTGTTCCCCAATTACTCAGGCTTTAGCTTTACCTAGACTGCAAATCCTGCCAGTCTCCACAGAAGAATACATGGGGTGAATTGGTGTTTGGATGGGGTCAGGGTTAAGATTCTCGCTATGAGACTGCTGAGCAATGGGACTGATGGTTGCTGACTGTGTGAAAAAAGGCATTCAGTAGCCATCTGTTGCATGAAGACATCTTTCCTGATCTGAAGCTAGCTCTCAGTCAGTGGGAAAATGTCATTTATATTCTCCACTCTTCCTGTTTCTTGCAGATGTGGTGCATTTGGTACCACACCAAGAGATACTGAAAAAAATAGTTTTTAGTCCAATATTTTTCCTGATAGATTAAAATTGAGTGTTTATATGTGTATGTTTTAGACCAAGTATCATTAACGAAGGAAAGACTTCTTTAGGTGTAGACTATTCCGTTTGTAGAACAAAATCTCCCTTAAATGACATGTGTCATTTAAATTAAACACCGTGTGTCATAAGAAGTTAATTCAGTTTATGTGTGTCTGTTTTCATTTCAGGTGTCTTTAACAGAGAAATGTATTTACCAGACTAGTTTACAGATCTTTTAAAATAAGTCATAATTTTGAACATCAAAAGCAAGACATTTGAGAGTCAATTATATGTTGATTAACCCTATATCTTTTTGTCATAATTCTTACTGTTGTCATTTTACCTTGCTCTCAAGCAATAGCTTGTTTGGGGAATATCTGATGCACAATTATGAACTTTAACACAGCATCCTGGTGGATCTCAACTCCTTCTGTATTATGACACAGTCACTTCAGGGACACAAAGATATGGCCTCTGCCTGTTTATAACAATGTTAATTAGCCAGTAAAGTTGAGACACAAGTATTTGCATTATTTATTTACTTTACTAATCAGAATTTTACCACACAACTCTAGAAAATAATGTTCATAATCAATTAAGAGTAATAGGGCCCTGTTTAAAAATGGAAATAAAAGAAAGGAATCTACTTTATAGGTGATAGAGCAAGAGAGTTGGGGATTTTAAGTGCAGGCCACTGGTAGTCAGTCAGTGGGGAAAGAAGTAATAAAGAAGACAGGGACTAATCCTATGGAAATGTACAAAGCTATAGTAATTAAAACACTTTGGTATTAGTACATGTATATTCATGTCAATAGACCATAATTGAGTCTAGAAATTAGTCCAAAAACATTTTAGTACAGTCAACCCCACTTTGTATCCACAGGTTTCACATCTGCAGATCAAAAGTAGTTACAAAAAAGTCGATGCTGAACATGCATGGGCTTCTTTATTGTTTTGATTCTACAAACAATATAGTATTGTAAGTACTTACAGGCAACTTGGATTCTGTTAGATATCATAAGTAATCTAGAGATAATTTAAAGTGTGGGGGATGTACACAGAGTCTGTACACATACTATCCTTTGTTTAAAACACAAGAATCTGTGGATTTTCATATTTGTGAAGGGTCCCTGGACCAATTATCCACAGACATTGTGGGAAGGCTACACTTGATGTTTACTGTATGATTTTATCTTCAAATATTAAGAACCTTTCTAAAAGACACAACTTAAAAGCCATAATGGAATACATTTTACTTTGGCTATACAAAAATTAAAATGGAAAGCATCATACAAATACACAAAGAAAGATCCCTTAATAAATGAAGAGCTCTTGAGAATAAGTGAGTAAAATGTCAACAGTCCATTCTAAATGAGGAGGAAAAACCTCAACAGGCAGTTCAGATTAAAAGAAAATTGGCTTATAAAAGTAAATGAAAAGATGCCCCACAACACTCATAATTAAAGATGCATAAATTGATTGAAGGAACACGGCACAAATTTCATCCATCAGATTGGCAAGAGTCACAACACTTAATACACAATTTTTTGCAAGAATTTGGAGAAATACACATTCATGCCTCTAACTCAAGATGTGATCCCAAGAACAGCCAGTTCTACATCAACAAAAGGGCTGTTATAAATGGAATTCTACGCAGACCTCCTGAGTCAGGATCTGTATCTTTATTTTATTGTTTTATTGTTTGCTTTGCTTTAGCGTCTTGAGACAGGATCCTCTTATGTTGCTCAGTCAGTCTGGCCTTGCACTTTCTGTGCAGCCCAGGTGCCCTTGACCTTTCAATATTCTTGCCTCATCCTGAGAGAGAAGAGATGAGGTGAGAGCTGGGATTAGAGGCCTGTATCAACAAGTCTGGCTTCAGAATAGCACACACTGGCTAACTCACAAAGAGATCAATTTATTTCTGACAGTTTTGGAGGCTGGGAAGTCAGTACAGGGGTGCTGTATCAGTCCCTTCTTGCTGGTAGTACTTTCTATGGAGTCCTGAAGTAGCAGAGGGTATCACATGGAGAAACAGAGCAAGCTTTCTAACTTAGATCTCTCTTTTAACTATTAAGCCACTAATACAGTCACAAAGTCCCTACTTTCATGTTCTCATCTAATCCTAATTTACCCTGAAAGACCCAGTTTCTGAATACCATTCATGTGACTTTGGAGATTAGGTTTCAGACGTTTTAGAGGGAATAAACCTGCAGATTTTGGCAGGCATCAAGATTTATTGGCTTTACTTTTGAGATTAGACAACTCTCAAATCTAACCCTTCATTCTATCCCTAAAGCATTGATCAAATGATCTTTTACATTCATTTCCTGACTGGTCCTTTTGCTTATCTTCCTACAAAATGCCAACAAGATATAGTTTTTGAAAATGCAGATCTCATTTGGCTAATCTCCATATTCTTGCTCAGCCTGCCCCTCTAACCTTACATCCCACCACTCTTCTTTCTTATAATCCCACTCCCAGGGTGTCATTGTCCATGCCATTTCCATGATCTTCACATGCTATTCCAGTTATAGTAGTCCCTTTCATATGGATCAGCTCCTACCATACCTTCAAGACCAGACCTCAAATGTGACCTCCTCTGTACAGATCCCCCTATCAATGGCCAATTTTGTCAACCTTATTATATTCTGTACTAGGTATGTCAATATACAATAAACTTCCATGGTCCCTCTGTGTTTCACAGGGAATATCCACAGTACCAGATTGTTGTCTATTCTTTATAGCTCTGTCTACTCCACAACATGAATGCAGTGTCCCACAGCCTGCTTCTCTAGACTGTCTCCATGACCAATCCAAAGCCATCTTTTCACCACTTTCTTCTCCAGGAAGAATGTAATACTTTTTTTGGTCACACAGGATTTCTGAAAGGTTTGCCCTTTTCTTCTCAAATTCAGATTCATCACCTTCGGGCTACATCTTTGAATTTGTACCTGTGGAGGAGGAGGCAGGTTTGAGTAGGGGTTAAGAACATGGGATTTCAAGACTGTTGTGCTGATCAATTTGGATTTTTCACATAGGCATTGGGGAGCTGGTGAAAGATTTCTAAGAATAAGAGTTGGAAGACCCCTGTGCATCTTGGGAAGTTGCATTCATTGATATTTTATATAGAGAAAAGTGGCAGGTATATTAGGAAATATATGTAATAGTCAGAGTGATATATAAGTAAGAGAGCAGAAGGGCAGATTTGAGAATTGTCTAGTCTAGAAGGTAGAACCAGTAAATCTTGATTCTTGATTTGTGAGATGTGAGAAGTAAAATAGGAAGAAAGGATCCATACTGTCTATCAGATTTCTTGCTTTAATAAATGACTCATCTTGACACCAGTATCTGCAGAAGAGTAAGAAGAAGAATCTGTTCAGTTTTGTCAGGTTGATCTTTCAGCATTTCTTTATTTTTTTAAAAGCAGTATGGATGTTACAGAAGGAATATCATTGAAACCATACAAAGGCACATGTGATAAAAAAGGAGTTCCTCATCCTCAAGACAAAGTACTATGCTATGTATTCCTTGTGGGGAGTATGAACTTCTTACCTTCACACCCCCCACCTAGTTGCTTTACTTCGTATCACAAGAGTGATTCAACACATTAAAAAATCAATAAAGGTTAAATGCCACATTTACACAAAAAAGTACACAATTAGAGAATCATGTCAATAATTACAGGAAAAATATGTCACAATTTTCAACATGTACTCATGAAAATAACTCAGTAAACTAGGTATACAAAGAATGTACTTCAACATAATAAGAATGAAAAACCCACAACTAACATCATACTGATCGATAGAAAGTTCAATGCTTTTTCTCTTAAATAAGGAAGAAGACAAGGTGCCCAATTTTACCCCTTCTTCTCAACATAGGACTGAAGGCTCTCGCCAGAGCCATTTGTCAAGAAAAAGAAATCAAAGTCATTCAAATTCAAACGGAAAAGTTAAACCATGTTGGCAAGTGACTGATCTTACATATAGAAAACCCTGAAGCTGCACTAAAATGTTGCTGGGAATAATGAATTCAGTAAAACTGGATGACACAAAGATCAATCTGCAAAAGTCAGTCGTATTTCTACACATTAAAAAACAAACTTCCAGAGAAAGAAATTAAGAAAATAATCTTATTTTCAGTAATGTCTAAATAAATTTATTTTAAGTACTTAGGAATAAATATAATCAAGAAAGTACAAACTGAAAACTGTCAATCACTGATGAAAAAATTATAGATCACATAATGAAACGTAAACATATTCTGCATTTATAGAATTAATATTGTTAAAATGTCCAAAATACCCAAAGAGAGTCTCAGTTTCAAAGCAATACCTATAAAAATTTCAATGATGTTGTTCAGAAAAACAATTTTAAATTTCATATAAAATCACAAAAGTTCCTAAAGAGCCAAATAAACCTTGAGCAAAAAGAACAAAACCAGCCAGGTGTAGTGGCTCGTGCCTGTAATCCCAGCACTCGGGAGGCAGAGGCAGGAGGATTGCTGAGTTCGCAGCTTGCCTGAGCTGCATAGTGAGCTCAGGGCCAGCCTGAACTACAAAGCGAGACCCTGTCTCAAAAAAAAAAAAAAAAAAAAAAGAACGAAGCCAGAGAGGAACCACATTACCTGATCTCAAAATATACTGTAAGGCTATGTAGTTCCAACAGTGTGATAGTCAATGTAAAACACATATATAGACTCATGGAACAGAAAAGAAGAGCCCAGAAGTAAGTCCACACATTTGCTGTCAACTTCTCTTCAATAAATTCGTTAAAAACACAAAACATAGAAAGGGCAAACTCTACAAAACAGTGCTAGCAACACTGGATACAGACATGCTGAAGAACAAAATTGGACTCTTGTCTCATGCCATATATGAAAATAAATTCAAAGTTGATTAATGACTTAAACATAAGATCAGAAACCCCAAAAAGTCTGATAAAAAGAAATATGGGGAAAGAAATTCTTGATATTCATCTAGGCAAAGATTTTTTTTGGATATGAATCCAAAAGCACAGGCAATAAAACTGTAGTCAAATGGAATTACATCAAACTAAAAAGCTTCTTTTTCCACAGCGAAAGGCACAGCACAGTAAAGATACAATGTACAGAAAGAAAAAATATTTATAAACCATAATCTGATAATGCAAAAATATAAGGATAGCAAACAACTCAATAGTAAGAAAATAAATAACCTGATTAGAAAATGGGCAAAGGACTTAAATAGCCACATTTTAAAAGAAGACCTACAAATGACCAGCTGGTATATGAAAAACTGTTTAGTATCACAACTCATCAGGGAAATATAGGTCAAAACCACACTGAGATATCACCTCATACTTGTTGTGATAACTGTTATCAAAAAGACAAAATAAATTCTGGCGAGAAGAGGGAACACTTACACTATTTAGTAGTGATGAAAATTGGCACCGCCATTATAGAAAGTGGTAAGGATTTTCTTCAGAGAACTAAAGATAAAACTACCACATAATCCAGCAGTCCCACTCTCAGTATATGTCCCAAACAAATGAAATCAGTATTTTAAAGCGATTTCTGTACTTCCTTATTTATTGCAGCATTGTTCATGTAGCCACATAAGAAATCAACCTATCTATTGATGGGTGACTAGATACAGAAAGTGTGGTACATGTATACAGTGGAATAATCTTCAGTCTTAAAGAAAAGGAAATACTGTCATTTGTGACAAGGTAAATTGGATGGGGGAACTGAAGAACATTATACTAAGTGACTTATATGTGGAGTTTTATAAAACTGAGCTCACAGAAATACCAGGAAGGTGGTACCAAGGGTGTTGGGATGGGCAGGAAGTGGTGAGATGGGGGCCAAAGGTGCAGTTTCAGCTATGGCAGATGAACAGGTCTAGAGATCTGATGCACAGCAGTGTCACTGTATAGTAGTTAATAATTTATTCCTTGGACAGGACTAATATCTGTAGAATATATAAAGAGCTCAAAAAGTTAGACCTCCCAAAATAAAAAGCCCAGTCAGAAAATGTGCCACTAAAATGAGTAGACATTTCTCATATGTGGTACAAATGGCCAGTGAATACATGAAAAAAATGTCCAATGTCTCTGGTCATGAGAGAAGAGCAGATCAAAACAGCACTGAGATATCACCTTACTCAAGAAAAAATAGCAACCATGAAGATTCAAACAATAGCAAATGCTGGTGAGTGAGGCTACAGGGCGAAAATGTTGTTGCTGAAAATGTAAACTAATATAACAAGTAGGAAAATTAGTATGAAGATTCCTCATAAAACTAAACATAGACATTCTATTGAACTCTTCTAGGTATCATCCTGAAAGAGTAACAACTGCCATACTACAATGATACATGTATGTCCATGTTTATGACGGTACAATTGAGAGTCAATAAAACTTGGAAGCAGTCTATATGCCAATTAAGAGATAAATGGTTAAAGAGAAACTGATATTTATACAGAATAGAGCACTACTACTCTGTCATAAGTTTTTAAGTCATTTGTAGAAAAAATAGATGCAAGTTGAGACCATGATGTTAAGTGATATAAATCAGAAAGAAAATCTTAAATACTTCTTGGTGTCTTTTCTGTAAGAAGCTCAAAAATAAATAAAAAGCAAAATAAAAGATAGGTAATAGGAACATAGATCTTTTGCGAAAGGGAAGTTGTACCAAGAGATGGAGGACAGGGGAGAAGGAGGAACGGGACAAAGAGAATAAAATATTTTATGTACCTGTACCAACTCCCCTCAAAGAATATAAGCATTATGTACTGCAAACATGTACTAATTAAAAAATAAAATTTGAAAAGAAAAAATAATGTATACTTACACATTGGGAGAGTAGATCTTAAGTGTTTTCAGTTCCACACACATAAACATGTGAAATAATGAATACCTTATTTAGCTTGATTTAAGCATTGTGTAATGTACACATATATCAAACCATCATGATGTACACCATAAATATATGTAAATTTTATTTGTTAACTAAACTTTAATAAACTATAAAAAAGGAAAACCAATGAAATGAAAAGCTTGATGAGCTAGAGGTTTGTGGAGAAATTTTCCAGAAATTTTCTGCAGAACATTGTGGAGCCAGGTGTGAGGATTTATATTAAGAAATCTCACAAGGGAGGCACATATATGGCAGATTCTCACTAACCCATCCATCCCTCTGACAAAGGCAGCTGTAGTCCATGAATTGCTCTCTTGGTTCTAGAACTTTCTTTCTCCTCCCAGGGCCCAAGTACTTTTCAAGCAGTTGCCTTCTACTAAGTACATACTACTGCCACTTGAAGGGGGGCTCCCAGCTTACCTTGGAAAGCAAAAAGCCTCATATGTCAAGGCAGTAGGAGCCATCAGCAGATGGCAGTGTTTTAAAGAAGCCTCTTGAATACCTGTTTTAAAATATATGGCAGAGTAGTGGTTCTCAAACTGGTATGTGCATCAGAATACTGTTGAGAGCTTATTAAAACTCAGATTGCAGCCAGACATGGTAGCACATTCGTGTCTCCCACACTCTGGGAGGCTGAAGCAGAAGGATTGCAAGTGTTAGCCCAGCATGGACAGCATAGCAATTAAGTGAGGTCCTGTCTCAAAATGAAAAATAAAAACACCCCCCCCAAATAAATAAAATGACTGGCGACACAAGTCAATGCATAGGCCCTGGCTTTGATTTCTAATACCAGAAGAGCCTCACCCTGAGAGTGTCTTGGTTTTGAAGGTCTGATGTAGGCCCCAGGATTGCATTTCTTACATGTTCTCAGGTGGTCCTGACACTGATTTCTAGAACAAATTCTGAGAACCGCTGTTTAGGAGCAAGTAACACAGTAATTTAACAGCAAAAACTTGTGCTCAAGTCTTGTATGTTCTACTTCACCTTTTTAAGTTTGTTCTTTTGAAAAGAAGTTTGTGAGGTCACTGTGAGGATTAAATAGGATAGTGTCTTTGAAACTTCTTTGTAAACTACAAAACACATAAAAATATTAGCGGTTAGGTGACTTCACAAAGGGTACTTGCAGCCCTCCCCACCACATTTTTCTGTACTCTCTCCACTTTGTCCCATCTAGTCCATCAGGCAACTGAAAAGGAACAAAAGCTAAGAAGGCTCTGATTAGCACTTTTTCAACCATTTGGCATGGCACTGGTTTTCATCTTGACTAAATCTCTTTTTTCTTCTCAGACTTTCTCCTTCTTCAGCCAGATTGGGTCTTACAGCACAGAGAAGTTCCCAGTACTAAAAAAAAAAAAAAAAAAAATTCAGTTGGGAGCTGATGGCGTAGCTCAGTGATACAGTGAGTGCTTTTCATGGGAAGGCCCTAAGCTCAATTGCTAGCATTGGAAAACAAGTCAGAGGCAGCTTGTAAAAGATTAGGACAGTGTAAGAATCCATCAACAAGCAACGAAACCAAAAGGAGAAAGCATCATCCTGAGTTGCTAGGCACTAGGATGATCTCAGTGAGAGCAGAATTCAGATCCTTGTGATAGTTAAGTAAAATCACAATGTGTCCATCTAGAACAGTGTTGTTTTCCCTAGACACCTCTTCTTACTAAAAAGTGCCACAATATATAGTATAGGAAACGTGGACATTTTTAAAAAGTATAAAAAGAAAACTGACTCTTAATCCCACTTATGGAGATACTCACTGATAAGATGTCAATACATTCATATACCTTTTAATTTGTGTATGATTATGTATGAATGTGTATACCTATATATCTGCACATTTATGTGTGAACATGTGCAATTATGTGTGTGTATATACACAACACATATGTGCTGTGTGTGTGTGTGCTCGGAATCTAACCCAGGGTCTCATATATGGTAGGCAAGTGATCTACCACTGAGCTACATGACCTACTCTGTATATGTAGTGTTTTAATTGTGCTGATACTATGTTCAGGTTTGTATATTATTTTTTCACTTATCATTAGATTTCAAACCTTTTCTATGGTCATTAAGTAATCTTCAGAAACATGGTATTTAATGGAGGACTCTTATCCCTTCATGTAGATGTACAATACGTGGCCTAAATCTTTGTAAACCTTGGACAGTCCAGACATTCCTAATGTTACCATTATAAATAGTTCTGCAAAGGGTCATGACTCATGTATATAGATCTGTATGTGCATCTCTAATTGCTTTTTAGGATAGAATCCTAGGAGTGAAGACTAAATCAAACAATTGAAACATTTATTAAAACAAACAGTTCACATACTATAAATTCACTACTTCAAGTGTGTAATTCATCGTGTTGTAGTATATTCACAAGGCTATAAAACCATTACCACTGAATAATTCCAGAAGAATAGAATACTTCATGAATCTTCATGTAAGCCTTGTGAAGGGCAGTGCTAATCTTCTCTGTCACTCCAGTTTCAGTGTAGGTCCACCAAAGTGAGCACAGAAGGAACATTTTTCATTCTTTTGCTGACACGTGATGAAATTCCCTTCAGCCTGTCGCCATTTCCTTTCCTGTCCAGCATGTGTAATAATGCCCGCTTCTCAGCAACCTTGCTAGCACTTAAAAATTAGGCCAATATCATTGAAAATAGCATTGTGTTCTTTTGACTCTTCCTCTCCCACCTCAACTATAATTATTTTCTACAGCTCTATCATTAATGTTCTTTCTTTGCACGTGCACACACACACACACACACACATACATTCTGGAAAGGCACACTCATCTCTGTGGGTAATGGACATGTCCATATCCTGCCCTACCCTGTCTAGCATTATCCCCTGGATGGCCAGCTGCCCAATGGCCATGCTTGCTTGTAGAATAACAGCATAGCAAATTCTTGTCTGAAATCACACTGCCATACCCTAAAGCCAGCGCCTTCTCTCTCCTAGGTTAGTGCTAACACCATTCTCCAGCATGCTTCACAGCGGGTCTCTTCTACATCTAATGAGTAGTGCACACTTGTTGATTCTCCCTCACATCTTCCCTTTCTATTCTATTCTCACTGAGACTGCTCTAGTTTGTGCTTTTATTATATTATGTCCACTAGCCTAGGGATTTCTAAGTGCTTCCATTATTTATCCACTTAATTTATCCTAAATGTTGCTATGAGAATAAACATTACTGAAATATTTGTTACACTGTATTACTCTCCTACTCTGTGAATTTCCAGGTCCTGCTGCTTGCCAGTGGGATTATGTAAAACCAATATTTCAACCTGAGACTCAAGGTTTTTCATGCTTGTCAGTCATTCTTATTTTACTTCCCATGTCTTATAGTAGCTATATGGTCTTATTTCACTGTATTCTTGTATTTCCCACTTTTGGTCATGTAAACCCAGCAGGACCTTTCTCCCAGACTCCTCCAGGTAAAATTGGACTGAGTCTTCCAAAATCAGCTCAGAGGCTTTGGGAAGTCTTCCTGGACCCAAGCAGCTCTGTGATCTTGTAACTCTGCTTTAGTAAGCATTTCCTTTCTGATACTTCGGACGTTCTGCTCTGCTTATAATTACCTGGGTCCTTTTCTTCTACCCTCCATTATATTATAAATTCTCTGAGCACAGAGATTATATCTCCTTTGTTTTGATATGTTCTGTAGTAACTTCCAAGCACCTTAAATGTAGATAGAAACTCCATAAATGCTTGGATAAAATGACAACTCCTGCCAGTATTACCACCAGCAACTTCTTCGCCACCTCTTCCTCCTCCTCCTCCTGAACTGCTAATGACTCAGTTTGGAGAATGAGTACTGTACTAAGGAGGTATAGATACAGTGACCCAAATGTCACAGCTTACTTTTTCCTCTCATGCTTCACATTCAACCTGTCAACAAATACTGTCCATGACTCTATCTCTTCAGAATATCTCTATTTAAGCCCTTTGTCTCTATGCTTCTTTCCACCACCCTGGAACAAACTACTTTCCTTTCTTACCTATGACTAGTTCTCTGGTTTCTAATGCTGACCCTCATCCTAAATCCTAAATGTGTCAACCAAGTGAATTCTACACACACCCTAGATCATGTTACCTCCCTGCTTAACAACCTTTAATAGCTTCCTTTTCCATTGAAATAAAATTAAAATTGTTATCTTGGTCTTGGAAAACTCTGTGATCTCTGGCCTGTGCCCCTCCCCAACCTCAACACTGCTAATGTCCTCCTTGCCCGCAGCGCTCCAGTACTGGTCTTACCTCATTGTCGTGTTTGCTCAAAGCAGACTGAGTAGGGTCTACTGGTTTTTTGATCCTAGCTGTTGTTGGCTATTTTCTTTTTCTTTTTTTTTGAGACGGGTCTCACTTTGTAGTTCAGGCTGGCCCTGAGCTCACTATGTAGCCCAGGCAAACCTGGAATTCAGCAATCCTCCTGTCTCTGCCTCCCGAGTGCTGGGATTACAGGCGTGAGCCAACACGCCTGCCACTGTGGTATATGGTACTGATTGCCAGTGGGCATGAGTCACCATGTCCAGTATTGTATGTGGTTACCGGG
>PVIC010008184.1:13915-48986 GCA_004025085.1 Thryonomys swinderianus
GAGGATTGCTGAGTTCAAGGCTTGCCTGGGCTACATAGTGAGCTCAGGGCCAGCATGAACTGCAAAGCGAGACCCTGTCTCAAAAAAAGAAAAAAATGGAGTAATAGGAACAATGGGTCATGGCCACAGCCAAATGAAGTTAATGCTCCCTACTTGGAAAACCAGAAAGCACCTCCTGACACATATACACTGCAGCATTTGGAAAGTCTATTTCTGCCCCAACATTCTCTTCCTTACTTATTTCCTGCCCTCGGTTGATTTATAGTCACAGTTGGATCCTGAGGTGGAAGCTAAAGATATGAATCTCGCAGATTTACAAGGAAGAATTTGACCTGGCTATTTAAAAAGAAGACAAGGGACTTGGGAAAGCAGAATTGGGTACCAAAATCTGTTCCCCAGAAAGTATCCAGCTCTCAGATGATCCGGATGATAGTGGTCTCACAGAAAATTGGTGTCTTGGAAACTCTCTAAAATCATACTATTGTGCACACGCCACACAAACACACACACACACGCACGCGCGCGCGCACACACACACACACACACACAAATACTCATTCACTTCCCCCTTGGCTGGATCTGTAATAAGGAAGGGTCTCTGAATCACCAGGTTGCAATGTCCTGCAGACAACAGTGGTGGTGGTGGGGGGGTTAGACCTCTGTATCCTTCCATAGTGACCAAGCAGGTTTTCCCTTCCTCGGTGAGATAAACAAGCCATGCATTGTTCTGTCCTCCCCCACCCCCAGGCTTCCCTTCCTGCCCTGGGGTAGGTGGAATGTGCCCTTTGGAGGAGGCTAGAAGAGCAACAGAAAGTAAACAGAAATAAGAGCATTTTTTGCGCTTCTCCAAATGTCAGGCTGAATACAGTACCTAGCAACAAGGGTCACATTTTCTTCAGCCCCTAAATTGGGTAGAGGCATGATTCTCCTTCTGATTGTCCTTTTCCAGTAAGTGTCTTGTAAGAGATCTACTGGGAGCCAGGTACAGAGACAAGTGGTACAATGAAAAAAAAAAATGTTGGGGTGACAGTCCCAACAGGGAAAGTAGAAATTGACTCCTTCCAGAATTGCTCCATCTCTGGCCCCTCGTCTTTCACAGTAATCATTCCAAGGGCTCTGAGAGCCAATTGCTCGGTGATCTATCTCTTCTGACTGGTGTGTCTCTCACACCCACACCCATACCCACACCAAGTTCCTGTTTCAGGAATACCTGGAAAAGAAGAAGCCATTTTACCTTCCCCTGAGGATAAGAGGTTAAACTTGACCTTGCTGTCTAGAACTCACCTCCGCTAAGTAGCAGAATGCTTCTTTCCTACCCACCCCCGGCCCTCCTGTCTCTTCCTCAAATCCCAAACTTTTCTTATATTCCCTTGCCAAAGGATTGCTGCAATATGTCTTGCCTATGCCCAGCTGCCTCTCACCTCATCGGGGACCACCCTGGCGTCTCATCCTTACACCCTCCCTACCTTACAGCCTCCCTACCTTCACAGAGGCAGTCTTGTACCTACAATCATTGTTTCCTCACCACTGATGGGTCAGGCTGCTGTCAATCCAGTTGTGCTTTATTTTGTGAGGCAGTAGGGGCTGGCAAACCTCATCAGATAAGCACTTGAGTGCACCAGACGATTGAGTAGAAGGTGGAAGACATTTGGTGACCAAAAGATTGAGAAAGGCTGGGTACCCAGGGCTGAGTATTGACATAAGGACAGATTGTTTATCTTGGTGCTTTTTGGGCCAGGGATTCTTCTGTAATATTTTCTTACTCAGAACGTGGTTATGACACCACCACCACCAGAGTTCATTAGACAGTAGAAGTGGGTGGGCCCCACTTTAGACCTGCTGAATGAGAATTTGCATTTTGATGATGATCTGTCCAGCCACGAACATTTGATTAGTGAACTGCTCTAGTGTGAGCATTTAGTTTGGAGCCTTCTCATTTTTTTTTGAGACAGGGTCTGGCTTTGTAGTTCAGGCTGGCCCTCAGTTCACTATGGTACCCAGGCAAACCTCGAACTCAGCAATCCTCCTGTCTCTGCCTCCCGAGTGCTGGGATTACAGGCGTGAGCCACCACGTCCGGCATTGTGGTATGCGGTGTTGATTGTTGGTGGGCGTGTCTCCACGCCCAGCATTATATGTGGTTACCAGGGATCGAACTCAGGACCCTGCGCTTGCGAGGCCGGCGCCGGAACCACTGAGCTAACCCTCCGGCCCTGGAGTCTTCTCTTAACTAGTTTGTTTTCTTTCATCTTTTTTTTGGATTAAAGAAATACATTTTCTTGCTATTAACATTATCTTGCCTGTTATTATTTTCCATAGGGGATAATACTAGTAACAGATCCACTTACCAAATGCCTGTCATGTGTTGGACATATTCTATCCAGGAAAATGAGGTTCTGTGACATGCTTAAGGCAAACAACTAGTGAGTAGTGGACCTAAAGCTGGAAGCCAGCTCCATGTACCTCCCAAGCCCTGCAACTTTCTCCCAGGTCACTCCCCTACAGAACTGATAAAAGTCAACCCACACTTCCCTGTGAGGCACGGAGAGAAGAGAGTGAAAAGGGCCTTTGGGCGTGATTTCCCCAACAAGGAAAAGTCCTAGCATACTTTTGTCGTATAGGAGCTTGCGTAAGCCTCCTCCGAAGCCACAAATTATTGGAATTGGGGCCATAGACCAAGGCGAATGGAAATGGGATGGAGATTTGGAGTCTTATGAAGGGAAAAGTGTAACTCCAAATCCCCCAGAGAATTTAAATTCTCATGTTGGAACCTGGGGAGTGCGACAGACCAGTGTGGGGCTACTCTGGGTTCTCACTGATTTAGGGCTGCAGGTTTAGCTCAGTGGCAGTGTTGCCTGCCTTGCAAGTCCAAGATTGAGAGTTTGATCCCCAGTACTACCAAAAAAAAAAAAAAAAAGAAAGAATTTTAAGGGCTGGGGATTTAGCTCAAGCACTACCGTGCCAACCTTGGATGCACAAGGGCCCAAGTTTGATCCACGATACCACAATTTAAAAAAAAAAAGCTGATCAGTGCAGATATCATTCAGAGGCCTGGGTTAGAGCCTAGGGCTACATTATTTTTTGCTACAAGTGGAAGGGTCATTTGTGATGACTGAGTTCAGTATTTTATTTTGCAGAGAGGAAACAAAAGCCCAGGGAAGGGGAGTAATGTGGTCGAGGTCAGAGTAAATTCATGGCAGATCCACTGATACTGACCCAAAGCACTATTATTCTAACGTTGTTAATGGGGACCTTTTCTGCACTTAGAGCCCCTGGTGTGAAATAGAGTTTTCTTTGGATCCTCTCAAGTGCCCCCTAGGAAGTACAGACCCTGTAAAAATGGTGCAACCTTACCTTCGAAAATTTCTAGGTCATTCACCTCCAGTCAGCTTTATAAAATAGCTGTACTGCTTCTCCTCTGGACCTGGGCTGCTAAACATGGCTGGTCTAGGCTTTCTTTCTCTGGGACCCTAAGGACCTACGGAGATGGCTGGGTGGGGTCAACTCGGTCCAGGAAGCATAGGAATTCTTTTAAGTGTATGTTTCTGGTGTATTTTTCTCTCTCACATGTATTTTTAAAAATTCTTTTTAGACATCCGCTTTATCTTTCCCAAACATCATTTCCTTGCTCCTTTCCTGAGTTCTCGCAGTGGCGAGGGGCCCAGCTTCCTTATTGGCTTCTGAACTGCGGAGGGGGTGGGACTGGGCTCAGAGGAGGTAGGAGTTGGGAATGAGGGGGGCTGTTTGTGCTGCTGGAACTGCCTTTCATCCTTCCTTTTGCCACCAGCATGCTAGCTGGTTCCTGGAGCAGCGCCTTCACTTCTGTCCAGCTCTTGACATTGACTTTTCTTCTCTAAAGCTGTGACCACGTCTAGGGCCAACCAGGCTGGTGGCCTTACCTACCCTTCAATGCTACTCCTTCCTCTTCTTAAAACTGGGACCTGACTGCGCCTGAGCCCCTTTGATCACACACAGGATCTTGGGCTGGTGGCTCTTCACCCCAGGTGTCTCCTGGAGGGAAGATAGATTCCAGTTAAGGGAGGATACTGCTGCAGGGGTTGTTGATAAGAGTCTGAGCTAGCTGGATACCTCATTCTCTCAAAAGCCATCTCTCCGCCCTGGGCAACTTCCATGGTAGGTACCATCAGTAGCCATGACTGCCGTGGCACTGTTCTTCTTCCCGCTCCTGATTTCTTTCTTTAGCATCCATTACTTTTTGGTTCTTCAGACAGGAATGTGTGCGGACTGAATAATTTAATGATAGTGCCCGAGCCAGCCTTAGGAGAAAGGGGACAGACATCCTGGGGTCCTTTCTTCCACATGCAGGTCTGGACTGCACGAATCCTGCCTGGAAGTTTTTCATTTCTCTGTTTATTTCTCATCTCACACTGCCTGAGGATGGGATTGTTTCCATGACTACTAGTTCTCTCTTTCTGACTCGGCTTGAGGGGCTGGCTACGGCAAGCCTCAAGTGCACGTGCCTCCTGAGACAAACCCCTTCAGGGAGGAGCGCTCAGAAAGTGCCTGAGAAAGAGCTGGAGAGCCAAGCCTCACCGAACTCGGCTGCTTACTAGCTGTGTGTTCTTGGCAAATTGCTTCAGTTTTCTCTGCCTTTGTTTGTTCGTCTGTGAAGTGGGAGTAAAAATAGCTCTCACTGTTAGATTGAAGTAAGGATTAAAGGGGCTAGTCCATGCAAAATGCTTAGTGCCTGGCACATTGGTTTATTTGTTAAAGTTCATAAAATATCCATGTCATGGGCTATTCCACTTGATTTCACACATGGGGCTACATTTAATACACACCATAATTTAAAAGAAAGAGATGGTCATCTTCCTGGCTGGAACTCCAATTTCCAGGTCAGTGTGGCATGCTGGCAGAGTTCCTGCCTAGTTGGAATGTGTTCCCAGCCCCACCCCACGGAAAAGAACCTGTAATCAGAGAAGCAATTTTCCCAGAGTCACACAGCTAGGACTTCAGTTAAGGGTCTTCTGACTCCGAACCTCGGGCCATGCAGGGATAACACTAGGCTAAGTGTGAAGCCTGTCAGTTTGCTCCCCCTTCCCAAGCTACCGTTAGAAAGTTTTACCTACTTCTGGCTCTAGGTCCATCTGCTGGAACTTTCTTCTTCTCAGACATTAATTTTTTCTCTTTGGAGTCTTTTAGGCTGAGATTGTTTTTTTTTTTTTAATTTCTGGAGAAACCAGAGAGAGAGAGAGAGAGAGAGAGAGAGAGAGAGAGAGAGGAGAGGAGGGAGGGAGGGTACTTTGTAAGCTACTTTTCAAAGTGAAGCAAAGGAGCAGAATCTTGGCATTTGGTAAGTTTAGCCTTTGGTGTTTGTTGTTGTTTTAGGGGTTTTTGCTTGTTTGTTTTGGTGGAGTTTTTTATTTGGACAAGGTCTCACTATGTTGCCCAGGTTGACCTCAAACACGTGATCCTCCAGCCAGCTGAGAACATAGGCATACTTAACGTGGTGGGAGGGGGTATTTTGATGATGAGTTTGAGCCAGTAATTGTTACGATAGTGCCTGCTATCTCCTTACCACTTGCTTTGGATCAGATGGTTTCACAGAGAACACCCTGTATTCCCTACAGTAGCAAAACCAGGCCAGAACTAGCATTCCTTTCTCAGGTAAGAAAACCGAACCTTGGCTGGTCTGAGTGACTCATGGAAGCGCGCGTCTAAATGGTGGAGTTAGGATTTCAATCTGGATTATTCTCACTTGGTTTTGTCTCATCATTTACTAGCTGGGCATAGGCGGTAAGATGAGACTGTCATACATGAAATGAGAATGAATAATATACAATGTCATATTATTATAGGTTAAAGTGTGATGATCAGATTATTCAGGACTAGTTCCCTGGAGGAGATGGCATTTTCACAGTACCCTGAAGAAGAGGTAGGATTTAGGTTAACCAAAGACAGGGGCAGTTGGAGCAATAAGTTTTTTCGGCAAGGGCTGGCCAGATCCAGTTTTAAATACCTGATGTGCATTGTTTTGTTTGATATTTTTGTTTCAGCAGCCCAATTAAGTAGATACCCTTAATCCTCATTTTATTGCCATGGAAACTAGGGCCTTAAAAAATGAAGTTACTGGACCAGAGATTTAGCTCAGTGGTTCAGTGCCTACCTAGCAAGCGCAAGGTCCCTGCTTCAATCTGGTACTCACGTACAGCAATATCAGGTGGCTCAATCCCAGCACTCGGGAGGCAGAGGCAGAGGCAGAGGCAGAGGCAGAGGCAGAGGCAGAGGCAGGAGGATTGCTGAGTTCGAGGCTTGCCTGGGCTACATAGTGAGCTCTGGGACAGCCTCAACCACGAAGTGTGACCCTGTCTCAAAAAACAAACAAACAAACAAACAAACAAAAAAACGTTACTTGTCTGAAGCAACAGGCAAGCTAGTAAGGGCTACAGTTTGGATTCAAACCAAGGTGGTCTAACTCCAGAGCCTGTGCTAGATGCTGCTGGAGCAGGAGTGAGAAGGGGAAGAGCCAGCTGTAGGGTGTGAGTGGAGCAGACATGAGAGATGGAGCTAGGTGAGTAAAACAGTTGCAGCAGGCTTTGAGGCAGCCTTTCCACTTTGAGGCAGGACAGGGTAAGAAATAGAGCGACAGTGAAGATTCCTAAGTAAGAAAATGCTTCCAGTTCAGCTGGTACTTCCTGTGATAGGATCTAAAAGCGGTGACTGGAAGTGGAACGAGAACAGAGTGGCTGGAGGGCAGATGAGGTCCTTTGAACATAAAATACCAAGGGCCTGGACCAGAACAACAAGTGGTGGTGGAGAATTTTGGGAGGAGAGATGTCATCCTGTCCAAGGGTCACAGTGAGAATGAAGAGAGAGAGGGAGGGAAGTAGTCCAGGAGGGAGAGAAAAAAAAAGGAGAGTCAGAAAAGGAAAAAAGCAAAAGCAGGAAGATAGAAAAAGAGAAGACTCGATACAACTCAGAGTGGGCTTGTACCATTTGGGGACAATATGATATTGAAGTTGATTTATCCACATTTGAAACCCCAGACTCAGAGTAACCTCAGGAATCCCGGACATGGAAAAACCTGAAGTAGGACAGATACCCTGTTTTCCCTTCAGCTTCAGTGCCTGGAGGCATAGGATATAGTAGCTACACATGCTCCACAGAACTTGTAGTACACAGGACTCTGAGAGTGAGAGACACCTCATTCGTAAGTAGTTGAGCGCATGGTTACTAGGTAAGAGCAGCTGGAGAGCTCTCCTGGCTGCAAGGCTGGGATTTGCATGTGAGATTGCGAAGCAAGTGCAGTCCCTGGCTCCTCTTTCTTTCACTTCTAGCCTCTTTACTAGCCACTCTTAAGTTCCACATGATTGCAGCAGTGTGATTGCGAAGGTGAAGGGCCTCAGCTAGCTTTCCTCCCCATAGTTCTTGCCCACTGCTGCTGATCTCCAGCTCTGACTTTTGACAAGCAGCTACTCCTGCCTTTCCTTCTGTCTTCTTATCTGTCTGACCCATTGCCATTCAGTCTCTGTGACCCCCAACAGACCTGTGCACCTTATAAGTACCTCTTAGGCCTTAGCCATGTACCACCAGGATCTTTTGTATTTCCATTGGAGCGAGGGCCATTTCCAGCTAGGATAGAATCCTCCAGCTTGACTCTGTCTACCACCACTCCAGGAAGGTAGAGAGCTGACTTATCCAACATCAAGCTCATTGAAAGCAGGGGCCTTCATCTTCTTCAACTCTGAACCATCAGTGCCTAGTATGGATCCTGGCACAGAAACTGTGAATAACTTAGTGAAGTGTGGGAAATAAACTACTAAGCGCTCAGTCATCTATCGATCTGTCATCCATTTAGCCCGTTTCTCTTACTCTTCATCTCTGTATCATCCAATTGCCTGTAACGTGTATTTCTCTATAATCTTTCTTAGAACTTTCTTTTTCTGTCATTTTTCTTCTCTGTCATCTCTCATTTATTTCTAACATCTGCCTGCCTGACTCTCTCTCTCACTTTCCCTCCTTCCCTCTGCCTCTCTCCCTTTCTTACTCTCCCTCTCTCTGTTCTCTTTATAGTTTCTCCTCCTCTCTTATCATACTTCCTCCTTCCCTGTCCCTCTTATTCTCTGTCCCACCGGTCATTTCTTTATCCCCTTCCCTTCTTTTTTCCTGTGCACCATGAGTGTTCTTCCCCCACTTGCAAGAGTGGCATCTATTTGTGTGAAACACGCTTGGGGTAGTGGTGGAACCTGTACAAGCCAGTCAGTGCAGAGCCTCCAGCACTAGCGTGCTTTGGGGGACTTGGCCTCAGACCTATTTTTCTTTACTCACTCCTCACCTGGTTTGCAGCCAGTCTCCCTGTAAGCTATGCATTCATCACCTTGTTCTTTGTCATCTCACGGAAGTTAGGACTCCCTGATATCACTCTGGCTACAAACTCAAGCATCTCACCTGCGTGTTCATCTTGTCCTTTATTCTCAGTGCCTTTACCGTGCTTTATGTGGATGAACTCTGTCCCTCTAATCAACCTGTAAATCCTCAAGGACAGATTGTGTTTGGCTCCGTGAGTACCTCAGAGCTACATGTATATGGTACCAGTACATGTATAATAAATGCTTTTTGGATGAATGTATAAATGTTAGGCATTTCACAGCCCAATGTTGACTTGTTCAACCACTTCTGCCTTCTTTTCACAAGGAAAAATTGAAAATTTGCTAGATTGATTTTTTTTACCCTAAAGCAGAAATGAAGGTAGGCTTAGTATTCATTAGTCAAGAGCTCTTTTTTTTTTTATTCCACAAATATTTACTGACATCGGTATGTGCCTGACACTGTTGTATGTGTAAGGATACTCCTGGGAAGAAAATAGCCCTGTGAAGCCGGTATTTGGTATCTCCAAGGATTGTCCTGGGATAAAGGAGACTTGAATACTGAGAACTGAGAGGGGCCCTCGATTCCTACACCAGTTCCTTGCTACATGGTCCATCTCATTGAAGGGAAAGAAGGGGTGGGAGCGGAAGCTGCCTGGGAAGTGATTTCAGCCCTGGTTCCTTAAACTAACTTCCTGTCCCTTTCTTGCTGTAGGAGAAACGCCCCTGTTGGTAGACCGCACTCATGGCATGTGTCCAAGCTGCTGGAGGGATGCCCTGAAGCGGCCACCACCATGCATTTTCCTTCTGAAGCCTTCAGCTTGTCTTGGCATTCAGGTTGCAACACTGGGTAAGTCTGGAGCCTTCCCATCAAGGTGAGCTAAAGGGCCTGGCTACTCTTCCTCCTCTGCTCTGGTCCCTGATGGATGTTTCAGAGCCATGGGTGGTAGAACTGAAAATGACCGTGCTCTTGTCTTAGTGTATTGCTAACTCTCTGTGACTCTGAACCTGTCCCTCATTTGATGGACAGTGTTTTCTCAAAATACATCATTTGGTTTACAGAACACTACACTGTGCTACTTCTTATCCTGTGTCACCAGCTGCTTTTTCTCAGTATCTTTTCCTGATCCTTTCCATATCCCTGCTCTCCTACTATAGGAGAACTGCAGTGTTTCATTGTGGCTATGTCTCTCCAGCAATCATCGAGAACATCATTTAGTGTCTTTCGGCTCTGTTACAGGGCCACAGCTTCCAAAGTAGAGACCTCCATGAAAAACGGGGTCTACCTGCAAAGAAGGGCACTCTGTGCAGGGACATCAGTGTTATTTCTTGTTGAAACAGCCATCCAAGAGGTCGACAACTTTTCTGACAAGGTCAGAGCCAGCCAGTGTGCTCTCCTTGGCTGTCGTTCCCTTTCCACAGTTAGACCGTCCCTCCAGGGAGGGACTTCTATGCCAGAGACTAAGGGAAATTGAGACTTGAGTTCACTCTTACCCAGTGATTTTATTTGGCATTGGATGCCAGATGCTTGGGGAGAGGTGGTTTTGTTTTAGAAGCATACACAGAAATACTCTCTGAGCTGGGCTCCTGTCGACGTAGACATCTTTTTGTCTTTTTCCTTTTCCTCTTTTTTCCACCAGGAAGGGTGGTAGAGTGAGTAAAAAGTTCTCTTGCCAACAGACCATTGGTGGAATCTGTCCTGAGAACAAGTGAACAGAGTGGCTAAAGGGAAAGGCAGGGAGCAAGACTTAGGGGATGCCGGCCTCAAGGGCTGGAGGGCTGCTGTCATAGCTCCGCTGTGGCTTTCTGAATATGGCCTTTCTGCAAGCAGCCTGCAACCTCCGGAGTTCCCATCAGAGGGAGTTACTGGCGTGACTTGGCTCACTTTGGCTATGTTTGTGAGAAATGGTACTTAAAGTTCGAGGTTGCATCTGCTCTTTGTCTCCCTGGTTGGCCTCTGCTGTGGGGGATGCGGGACACCTGTGTGGGCCAGAGCCACTGTATTAACAGCATTGGTCATCAGTATTGATGCTGATGACATTAACCACAATCAACAGAGCGAGCCCTTGCTAGGTGCCTTGGCTATGATACGGGCTCTACATGGATTATCTGATTTTATCAACACAGGAACTCTCTGACCCAGATTTCACTACTATTTCTGTTTAAAAGATGGTATTAAGAAACAGATAAAATATTGGACCCATGCACAGCTGGGTTCCAATTCCAGCTCTGCTTCTTTAGCATAGTAGTGAATTTGTCAGTTAAATTTTACCTCTCTAAACTTCGATATTCTCACTTGCAGTGGCAAGACTGATCTCCCCTGCCACGCACACTGTAGGTCTTCAGTAAATAGTCGGGATCACTATTATCAAGAAAAAATAGGGGAGAGGGCTGAAGACATTGCTCACAGGTAGCGCACTTACCTAACATGCTCAAGGCTTAAGAAAAGAATACAATAGGGGAACACCTAAACTCCCAACCTAGCTGGGAAAATTACCTTCTCAAAGTCACTTCCTTTTCCCAGTTTTACTTTATCGACACCAGTGATTCTCAAAATTGGGGGCCTTAGACTAGTATCTGGGCCCAGCAGCACGTGGGAAGTTAAAAATACAAATATTCAGGAGCCAAATCGGCCTAAAATTCTATTGACAGTGGTGGTGAACCCATGACACCCTTACTGCCAGGGGCTGTCTTCAATCACTCAGTGCTCCAAAAGGCTTGCATCACTATTCTAGGACAGGGCCTGGTGACCTGTGTTTTAAGAGTCCTTACAGTATTCCAGGTTGAGAGCTACTGATTTATGAAATGATCCGGCTGAAATTGAATCAGCCCTTTAGGATCCCCATCTGACGCTGACATTCTGTGACTGTTACTGCTGGCAGAGAGCCACATGCTGACGCCCTGCAGACAGTGCCGCCCCAGTAGCAATTCCGAACTTGATGGCAGGGGAACAGTGCACAACGTCCATGGCATCCTCTCACTTGCAGTCTTTGTCATGTGCTCTCCGTTTTACTATGCCCCTGCAGTACCCCTACATCCACCTCCCTTCCTATTATGGTGTCTCCCTCTGTTGCCTTATTGATCTCACCCCTGTGGGACAGGTGCCTTGGGGTTGTTTTGCCATCTCCTGCGGTAGGGCTAGCCAAGGTGTCACAGGTTCTGGTGGCTTGGCGAATTAACCAGTGTTCCCTTTTTCTTACAGTGACGTGTGTGTGCAGTGGTGTCCTCTCTCCCGGCACTGCAGCACTGAGAAAAGCAGCTCCATTGGCAGCATGGAGAGCCTGGAGCAACCAGGCCAGGCCACTTATGAGGGCCACCTCTTGCCCATTGAACAGAACATGTATCCTAACCAGCGTGACTCAGCCTATAGCTCCTTCTCAGCCAGCTCAAATGCCTCTGACTGTGCTCTTTCCCTCAGACCCGAAGAGGCGGCCCCTACAGACTGTGTCACACAAGGTTTAGGGCCAGCTAAGGCTTCCAATGCCCGGGTGAATGGGTCTGAGACTGCAGGAGGCAGCCAGAATGCCAACACCAGCCACCTGACCCCCAATTCCCAGATGTCACCCCATTCACAGGAGGGCCACCACTCAGGGCCTGCCAAGACAGTCAAGGGCCCGCCACAACCTCCAATGAGGCGGGACAGCCTCCAAGCCTCCAGAGCCCAACTCCTCAATGGAGAACAGTGCAGGGCCTCTGAGCCTGCAGACTCCTCACAAGAGGAGGAGAAAACAAGCTTAAACACAGTCCTATCCCCAAGGAACTCTCACAGGTTCTGCTGCCTTAGTGGGCAAGACCATGTGACAAGCGAAGGCCCTCAGAGCTGTGAGGTCAGTCAGCCTCCTGAATCCAGCCAGCAGGGCTCTGAGCATCTCTTCATGGAGGCTTCTCCCAAAACCTGTGACAAAGCTGGCAGCAGAGATGCCAGCCCGTTCAGTGAGACATCAGCAGAGCTAACAGAAGCTCCTTCCTTTGGCACCCCTCTGCACCTCATAGGATCTGCAGGGCATCGCCATAGTGCCCCTGAACAGCTCCTGGCATCCCACCTGCAGCATGTGCACCCAGATCCCAGGGGCAGTAAGGGGGTGGAGCACCCAGCTGGGCAGGATATGCACCAGTGGACTCTGTCCCCTTTGCACAACAGCCACAAAGGGAAGAAAAGCCCATGTTCCACTACAGGAGGTTCCCAGGATCAGCCTGGCAGAGAAAGAAAGACCAGGCCAGTGCATGATAGGCCTTTAAATTCAGGACTCCAGAGCCAAAGCAGTTCTCCACATGGAGATACTGATGGATCCCCGACAGAAAGAGGTTTCCTAGACCCAAATAAAGCAAGTAGAGCAGGCGGTGATTTGGCCAGCCAGCAGCCCACCACCGCTGGCTCTCTCTTTCAACAGACCAAAGACTGTCCTTCAACCACTAAAGCACCAGGCAGCACAGAAGTCATGGAGGAAGGTGACAATGAGCCCAAGGAATATGGTCGGATGGGTGGTAGGCGAAGTGCAGGTTCCCGGGGCCGCTCAATCCAAAACCGAAGGAAGAGTGAACGCTTTGCTACCAATCTGCGTAATGAAATTCAAAGGAGGAAGGCCCAGCTTCAGAAGAGCAAGGGTCCTTTGTCAAAGCTGTGCGACACTCAGGAGCCAGTGGAAGAGATGCAGGAGCTTCCAGAAAGTCCTCCACTTCCTGCCTCTAACTCACTTCTTCTATCTTCATATAAAAAATCCCCGAGCCCCAGAGATAAGTTTTTCAATAAAAGCCCAATATTCAGGGCTAGGTCTTCAGAGTGCCTTAGTCAAGCTCCAGACAGCCGTGAATCTAGGACAGGTTTAGAGGGACAAATAAGCCCTGGCAAGAGGCCTGGCCAATCATCTGTGGGCCTGAACAGCTGGTGGAAAGCATCTGATCCATCTTCCTCAGACTCTGAGAAAGGACAAACTTACCATGGAGTCCGTGGAAGTCATCGAAGATGGTCTCCAGAGCATAACCTGCCCCCACACGTGGCTCTAGCCATGGAAGGCCCTTCTGGCCCAAGTGACAATAAGGAATCGAAAGTTTCTGTTAGCCAAGCTGGAGAGGAGCCCATCCTTTTGCCCTTTGCAGACAGAAGAAAGTTCTTTGAAGAGAGCAGCAAATCCTTATCCACATCTCACTTGCCAGGTTTAGCTACTCATAGCACTAAGACTTTCATCCAGAGACCAAAACCCATAGACCAAAACTTCCAGTCAGTGAGCTCCAGCTTCAGAGAATTGAGGTGCCATCCCATTGACCAATCATATTATTCCACAGACCAAGCATTTCATGCCACAGACCAGTCATATCATCCCATGTCACCCCTTCAGTCAGAAGCTCCAACTTACTCAGAATGCTTTGTAAGCAAAGGTCTAGAAAATTCTTTATGCTGCAAGCCGCTGCACTGCAGTGATTTTGATTGCCACAGGACCTGCTCTTACTCCTGCAGTGTTCAGGGCGCTGTGGTCCATGACCCTTGCATTTATTGTTCTGGAGAAATCTGCCCTGGCTTGCTAAAGAGAAATATGATGCCAAACTGCTACAACTGCAGATGCCACCACCACCAATGCATACGGTGTGCAGCTTGCTATCATAATCCTCAGCACAGTACCCTCGAGGAGAGTAGCTTGGCACCTGGCAACGCTTGGAAATCCAGGAAGCCGACAGTGCAGGTGAGGATTTGGTCCATGGTGTGTGTGTGTGGGGGGGGGGGGGGTTGGGTTTCATTATTCTCCTTGTCAGGAGGAAGATAGATAAGTCATTTGAAATAGCAGTACTTGTCATGTTGTCTCTACCAAGTGGTGACATAGTAACCTCAGGCAAAATATTTAGTCACCAAAATTACAGCACACCTGGGATTCTTTAAATTAGATAAAAGTAACGTTTGCTTTGGGAAATGAACAGACCTGGTTCTCTGTCCTGAATGTAGAATTAGTATCTAAGTGGGGCCTTGGATTTAGCTCAGTGGTTCCAGTGTCTGCCTTGTAAACGCAAGGTCCTGAGTTTGATCCCTGGCATCATGTACTACAGTGCTGGGCATGGTAACTCATGCCCATAAGCCCAGAAATCAGTACCACACCCCACAATGCTGGACATGGTGGCTTACACCTATAATAAATACCAGCACTCGGGAGGCAGAGGCAGGACGATTGCTGTAAGTTCCAGGCTTGCCCGAACTACAAAGCAAGACCCTGCTCAAAAAAAAAAAAAAAATCTGAGTGCCATTAAACATTCAACTACTATGATTTGAAACCGTATGACTTTTTAAGGGAAAGAAAGTATTTACCTCATAAAGTAGACAGTACTAAGAATGTATTACCTTATCTCTAAAGTTGAAGACAGTCATGGCAGCCTCATAGATCAATTAGGAGGATCAAATGACATCTTGTGTATAGAGTGCCAGGTCAGTGCATGATATGAACCAGCACTTACTGTCTCTCATTTCCTGTTTATAAGCTATTTGAACCCATAATATTTGCAAATATTCCCCTAGACTTTGCTTTCAGAGATCTTTTTTTTTTTTTTTTTCCCAAAGACAAATCCTTCTCTTCCAATCTTTTCCCATTGGAGACCCAGGTCTAGACCGACTGCTCTTTGCCCTGGTAATGACCTACAATCCTGACACGAGCTCCTGCCTTTCCCCAGTGTACTTCTTGGGTGACACCCTATGTCCTTGTTCCCTTGCTGCCAGATTCCAATGCCACCTCTGACTGTTGAACTCCAACCAGAAACGAAGGTTTGGACTGGACTATCGTTTCCTAGGCAGAAACTTTTGAAATGACTTAGTGTTTGAAATTGCTTAATATTTTTTATTTGAGAAAAGGAACTTTGGAAATGAAAGCCTCTTTATACAAAAGAGTACATACGCTACAATTCCTTATATATGAAGATCTAAAATAACTATACCTATGGAGAAAAAAAATCAGTGTTTGCCAGTGACAAGCAGCAGAGATTGTCTGGAACAGGGCATGAAAACATGTTCTGATAAGGGAGCTGCACATGTGTATCCAATAAAGTCAACAAATGTACCATTAATGTTTGTACATGTCTGGGAAGTAGATTTTCCCATAAATATACTGTAAGTGAATATGAAACTTTAACGTACATTCCAAGGTATTTCTGAAGTATGTTGATAACACAGCTTATTTTACAATTTTCAGCATGTGAATCTTGCACATATTTTGACATACTTACCCCCAAGATTTCATGTTTTGATGCTATTATAAAAGTATTGCTTTCTTAAGGCCAAGTTAAAATGCTTTGTAATTACTATTCAGAAATACAGTTAATCTTTCTATATTGGCATGGCATCCTTAGTCATTCAGTGTTTATATTTATATTTATATTTATATTTAGCTATAGGTTCTTTCTTTCTCCCTCTCTGTCTCTCTTTCTCTCTTTTTTTCCCTTCCCCCTTTCCTTCTTTCCTTTACTTTTTTGTTCTGACAAGGTCTCACTTTGTAGTTCAGGTTGGCCCTGAGCTCACTATGTAGCTCAGGCAAGCCTCAAACTCAGCAATCCTCCTACCTCTGCCTCCCGAGTGCTGGGATTATAGGCATGAGCCACTATGTCTGCCCCTTTACTCTTTTTATACATCACCAGCTCTTCTTATTTTACTTTGAAATAGGGTCTTAAATCACCCCAACTAGCCTTGAATTTGAAAGCTTCCTGTCTCAATCATCTGAGTAGCTGGGATTACAGATGTGTGCCAGCACACCTGGTAAAAAGATAACCTTCTGTTTTTAGTGCTTGATAGTTTTCTAGAGTGGATTTTGCAATTTTTTCAAATGCCTTTTCTGTATCTGTTGAGATGAGAACATGTAACTTTTATCTTTAATGTATTAACATAACGATTCATATCGATTGTTTTCTTAAGTAAACCCCAACCTGATATTGCCAAGATAAATCTCATTTCATCGTGAATGTTATATCCTTTTTAATTGCTCCCAGGTTTGATTTACTAATATTTTGTTAACAGTGTTTGCACCTATGTTTATCAGGAATTTTAGTTTGTAGTTTTCTTGTAACATCTTTTTCTGGTTTTCTACCAGGATAATACTGGTCTTAAGAAATGAGTCAAGAATGAGTCTCTTATATTTTCACAAAGAGTTTGGTATTCCTCAAATGTCTTGTAGAATTCATCATTGAAGCCATGTAGGCCTGAAGTTTTGTCTGTGTGGAGGTTTTTAATTACTAATTTAATTTCTACAATAGATATTTGGTCATTTAGGTTATTTATTTCTTCTTCATTGAGCTTTGGTAGCTTTTTAATTTGTGGCTTTTAGGGAATTTGATCATTTTATTTAAATGTTCATATTGATGGGGATAAAACTGTTGGAACATAACTTTGAAATGCACCAGTAACTTAAAGTAGACTGGTGGATGGATAGGGGGGTAAACAAATATGTAATAAAGGCAAATATACCAAAAATGTTAATTGTAGAATCTAGATGGTGGGTATATGAGTATAAACATCTTTCAAATATTTGGTGTGTTTTAAAATGCAGTATTGGGAAACAGAAAAGAAATGTAGAGTAATGGTTAAAGGGCACTGAAAATAGAACAAAAATGAGTGGGTTTAATTACTTCTCCAGAATTTACAACACCTAAGCCTTCTTACCTAAAAAATGAAGGAGCTGCAGATTTAGCTCAGTGGTTCCAACTCCTGTCTCGCAACCACAAGGTCCTGAGTTCAACCCGCAGTACTAATAAGTGAATAAATAAATAAAATTTAAAAAGAAAATAAAAAATGAGGGCAATAAGAGCACCTACATCGTAAATCGGTTGTGAGGAGGATTACATGATGGATTACATATAAGGACCTTAGAAAAGTGACTGGCAGATATAAATAATCTTATAAGTAAGCTGTTATCTTAGATTGATACATTTTAATTGGAAGGACCCACAAGTGGATGATAGAGAAAGGGGACTAGGGATAAAGAGGATGTGAGGAGATGATGGCTTCAGAGGTAACAGCCCAGGTCCAGCAGTGCTGTAAGGGAAGCAAGTGCAAATGCCAGGTAGAAGAGACTGGCAGCAGTGGCTCAGGTGACCTGCGCCTACACCGTGGCCTCTCCTTCTGTGCTCGGAGGGAGAGACATGCTGGTCCCTAATGCCTATGGACTGGCAGCACATGTCTGCGTAGACCTGAGGAGGGCTGTCTGGGAGCCGCTGCACGCCCACGTCTACCCCACTCCCTGTGCCCTCCACCCTGGCCTTTCAGGACCTGAGGGAAACTTGCAGCATGGATTCATATACCACAGTTCTGATGCCTGACATATCTGACAGTGGCTTTTTCAAGAATGGCTGAGATCCTGTTCCTTCCACTCCTGGAGAAGGCTGAGGAGCTGATTGTCTCCTCTTCAGTGTTGTTAGAAATGAAAGCAGCATACACTCGGATCTCCTATAGTTCATGCTGGTTATATTTCTGTGCAAGGTAAATTATTATAGGAGCCTCAGTTTACAGTAGGAGAGACTGAGGCTCAGAGTGGTCACACATCTTAGCAGTGGCACGGACAGTATTTGGACGGCACAGCAGTGACTGACATTTGAATGGCCACTGGGCACCAGGTATATTCTAGGTACAACAGATGTGTAAACTCATTGAGTTTTGAGGCGGTCAAGATGGAGGTACTCTCATGGTCACATACCTGCTGCTGGATAGCTGGAGAAAGGCAAAGAGAAGCTGAGGCCGTGTACCTAGTGAGTATTGGAGCTTTACCCTCTAGCTATAGAGACCAAGAATCTGAGTTGTTCCACTGCCTCCATCCAGCTGCCAGCAAAGCCCAGACCCTCTCCAGTGCGGTAGGATGTTTTCTAGTAGTATCACTTCCCCTGGGGCAGCAAGTTCCCCCATGAACCCCCTCGACTACCAGCCCTGAAGATAATGGCTTCTTCAATTCAAGGGCACAGGAAATTTACAGGAACCTAAGTGGCTCAGGAGGAAAGAAGCCAAATGAAACTGAAAATGTGGAAAGGCAGTTAGGAGTGGGTAGAGGACATTGTTTAGTTTGGCCACTGCTGTTTTCTGAGCACTTCCACAGTGCTAGACAGGGCATGGCCAGGAAATCCTGGCTCCCACTGTGGCTAAACAAGTTATGGTATCTTTGTGGGCAGGGGCATCTTTTAAGAGAATCGAGGCAGAATCTGCAGAACAAGCGGCTAGAGCTGCTTCCATGTCCCTGATACCTGCTGGGACTCCTTGGTCCTGGGAACCCTGGAGCAAGGAACTAAGCTACACCTTTTCCATGGCTTTATCATACAGAACCTTCCCTGTGCTAAGCCCTGGGCAAGGGGTTCTCTGTGTACACTTCGTTTGGCCTCACTGCTGGTAACCCAGCGAGAGTAGACAGCATAATCTTTATTTTCCAGATAAAAACTGAGATTCGAGGAGGTGACAGACCTCTCAGATGACACAGCTAGCCAGGCGTGATGGCACCTGCATATAATGCTGTCGATCTGGGAACCTGGCACGGCAGGAATGCAGGTTCGAGCCCCTGCTTGGCCACTTAATGACTCTGTGAGACCCTGTCTGCAAAATATAAATAGAAAGCAGAAGAAAAGACAGATAACTGGAAATAGGGCGAATGATCTTTTTTTCAGATGGGAAGGGGATCAAGTGATAAAGGGAGGGGAGGAGGAAAAGGGTGGAAGAAAATGTGCTGTGTCCATGTATCGGCTCCATGCAAGGAGCGTGACATCATGTGCTGCAAACATGCACTAACAGGAATTTTAAAAAGGACCGAGGCAGTAGCCCCGTGAAAAGGCTCCAGGTTCAATCCTCGGTACCATGCAATGAAAATATGTCAAACAGTAACAACACCAACAACCGTGAACTAGTAAGTGTATCTTAGCTGTTCTGACTGACGCCGAAGACCTCTGTTCGTCGCCTTCACCAGGTGCTCCCCAAAGGGGCTGCTGGGGTAAAGGTAATAAAACCTTGAATGGAACGGATCGTAACAACACTGGAGAAACAGAGTTAGGAAGATCAGTGAGGTTCAGGAAAAATTGTGCATTCCTTTAGGGCTAAACTCTAAGTCCCTACATAGGGGATGATGAGTAGAAAGATCACAAAAATAATGTGAAAGGACAATTTCTTTCAGTTTAGACCTTAAACAGGAAGATGGGAACACTTTTATAAATGGCACATATGGCTTGGCGTGGAAGAAAAGTGCTGGTTGGGCATAGCCCTTAAGGAAAACATGTCCGAGGTGGAGAATCTGGTCATATAGTGTATACATCACAGAATCTGATATTTGTATTTCCCAAAGAAGCACCCACATCATCCCCTGCCAACAGATGTGGGCAGAGGATGAAGTTTTGTGGGGCAGGGGTGTGCTGGCACGCTTGCTGTCCCTCTCCCTTTGCCCACCTTGGGAGAGGGTTGTCGCAGCAGGAGGTTTTGCCCATGGCCTCCCTCCCTCATTCCCACCCACCCACTGCCAGAGTGTCCAAGAAGATGCTTTCTGTACTGGTATGTAGAGGTGGGAGGAATGGGCAGTTTCATCCGCTAGAACAAACAGAAAGACCTCCTTCCCTTGTTCCTGAATTCAGACAGGAGCAGGAGCAAGTAGCAAACCCAGTAAACTAGTTTTGAAAATACTTTGGGAGGTGAACAGAGACAGTGAGAAACAGCCTTTCCTGACCGGCAGTGTGCAGGGCAGGCCTGCGGCAGCCAGCAGGCTGCTGGCAGGACAGCGGCTTACTAGGGGCACACCTCTGTGGCCTGCCCAGGACAGTAAATGGCACCAACCTGAGGACTGCCCAGGGACAGGTTCTTGATTGTTGGGCATATCTGAAGCCATCTGGATACCTGCCTGTTCAGACCTCCTTAACTCATTCGAACTTTGCTTTGCAGGAATTTCCTGAGGACAAATGGAAACCAATAACAGGAAACAGGAAGAGCAGCCAGTCAGGGAGGTAAGTGGTGGCTCAGGGAGCTGGGGTAAGTTTGTGCTTCTGAGGCTTCTATAGAAATTACTAAGGTTTTCAGTTAACTCTCTGATAGAATCTTTAAGTCAGTTTTTTTTTTCAGCCCAAATGATACAAGAGACCCCTGAATAATATTGATTCTTCATGCAATAAAGAATAAGTGAGGAGACAGGAAAAAATACTCCTAATTGTGTCTCTGTTCTCCATGGTGAAGACACCAAAAGAGAGGACTAGAACCTGGATCTCCTGAATCCTGAAGAGTGTAGGGTTCTTTTTCCTAGGTTGGCTGCATTATCCCTTGTGATTTGACAGTGAAGTCAGGTATTTTTCTCTGATTCTGAAGTCTGGGAAACTTCTGTCTGGTTGGTAATGAGAAAGGGGTGGAAACCTATATTCATGGATTGTCTGTTAAGTGCTAGTTACTAGGCTGGAGTTTGATCTCTCTATCCTGCAAATCTCATTTACTGTTCACAATAATTCATCTTGCTGTCCGTTATGTATATGAGGTCTAGAGACGTTATATAACACCGCTGAGGTCACACAGCTTGCAAGTGATAGAACTAGGTTTTGGACACAGGTTGGTCTGGCTTCAAACTTCATGCTTTTCTCATTATACCTGCTTCAGTTAGGATTCATAAGAAAACCCTTCAAAATGATCCCTTAGCATCATGTCTCACGAGACTACAGCTTGGGTAGGCATTTTATGAATACTCTTGATTCCCCAGCTCTGAAGTGACTTGCACTATATCCTTGGGAAAATTACTCCAGTCTAACAAGCCTGTTAAATTTCCCACATTAGATCAAGACCTTCAAGAGAGGAGACCGTGTCTCAGACATAGCCATATTCTCTGTGCCTGACACTCTTTGTGTTGCTCAAGAAGTATTTATTGTTTACTTGCCAAATCAGGAAACAGAACCTGTTCACCACTGAATGAGTGAAAAGGCACAAGAGCAATATAGTAACTAACATTTCTTGAACTCAGTTCTCTGTATCAGGCACCATTCGAAGCATTTTACATGCAGTTATTTATCACTGTGACTTATGGAGTTGGTACTGTTTTCTCTCTCTCTTTGACAAAAAGAAGACACCGAGGCATACACATGCACATTTATTTACCTAAAATTCCACAGCTAGTATAAGCTAGACCTGGTGGTCTAGCTTCAGAAACACTACACTGTACTACAGTCCTTCTCTGAAATGGTTTTGTGACACACTGCTCAGTGAAAGAAGACTTTACTAAAGACCTAGCACATATACTATCTTCTCCTATGCCAGGTGGGAAGTATAGCAAGAGCGGCAGGAAACCCAGTGCTTGCCCACACCATGAGCAGGGAAGGGTAACACACACAGCTTCCACAGCAGGAATGATACAGTGACACTTGCAAAACAACCTATGTGCCCTGAGCTTTGTTACACTTACGGGGTTATGTTCTATCTTCCCACCAGTTCCGCCAGGTAGGTATTATTATATTATTATATTATAATATAGTATATAATTCTATCCTAATAGGTAATATAAAATATATTAAAATATATAAATATATAAAATATATAAAACTATAACTTTTAAATATATAATTATATTATAATAATATAATATAATATAATTATATTATATTATTATATTAGAGCAGCATATTCTGAGTAGGGACTCAGAATCAAGTGCACAACAGAAACTCCAGAAGAGCTCGTTGCAACACCTGGGGAGTTCGTTAGGCTTCGCTGTCAGAGAATCTGACTCACTAGGTGTGTGTAGTGGGCTCCATAGCCGCATTTCTGCCAAGGCCACTGGGAGGTGGTATTGCAGCTGGTCCTGGGATCACTACGGGAACCTGAACTTCAGGGAAGCTAAATAATTGACTCAGACTCTCACAGCTAGTTGAGATAAGTCAAGATTTCACCCCAGCTTTCACTTACACAGGCTACCAGAAGATAATACCCTGTCAAATACAGAGTTTAAACAACTACTTGGCGCGTAGTAAAGGACCAGGAAATAGAAGCATTTCTGTGCCTTGTGTACATTCATTGGAGGGTAAGAACACCGAATGTTGGGAGCTACAGGAAGGAGGGCCCGATGAAACTAAGCAGGGTACACTGAGGGGATGCACCCTACTGGTTAAATTCTGGCATCTTGGAGTTAGTCCTGTGAATCCAAGTCCAGAATTTTCTTTTCGCAAGTCTTTGTGGGCTTGAGAGGTGCCTCCACTCCTCCTCCTCCTTCTCCACCTCCTCCTCCTCCTCCCTACCTCCCCATTTCATCTCTCACTCTTTCTTTATTTGTAACATGAGGGAGATTGTGAGGATTAGATGGGTTCATGCATGTTCTTCCTTGAGAATAAAACCTGACACCATAAACCCTCAGTAAATGTTACCATGATGCTGAGGAGGAGGAAATGGAGTACTGAGAGGGGGAACAGAGGACAAAGAAGGTGATTAGTGAGTGAGGCTTTGGGCCAAAACAGGGAGACCTTGAAAACTAGCTAGGTTTACAGCCATGGGAAGAGCTAAAGATGATCAATTGGCAATGGACGCTAGGTTTCAACTTGATAGGAGTAAGAAGCTCGGGGCCACTGTTGCACGGTTTGGTGGCGATAGACAACAGTGCCAAACTGTACATTTCAAAAAACGAGAAGAAAGAATTTTTCAAATTTCCACCATAAGGAAATGATAAATATAAATATTTGAAGAGTTAGGTATATTAACCACATTTAAACATCGCAGGGTGTCTACATGTATTGGCATGACATGGAACCCATGAATATGTATAACTTTTATATTATTATGTATTAGTATAGAATTAATTAAAATTTTAAAAAGATACTGATCAATTAAGTGCCTCGGTAAATGCAGTATTCTAGGTAACTTGACAGGTTTTGGAGACAACATGTGTTGAAGGGAGACCAATTCAGGCATTGATCAGGCATGAAAGAGTGTGGTCTGGATTGGGGAGGTGGAGGTACAGTAGAAAAGGAGCAGAAGGGACAGATAAGTGTGTGTGATATTTGGGGAGGAAAAATGTTCATTATGAAAGTAATATTACAGGAAATTAAAAACAGAAGAAAAAGTAGCCTTATTCCTACTAGTTTAATGCACTGATTATTTTCATTTCCCCGCCAGCTTTATCTATGGATGCAGAAATTATTTTTGCCACAGTTATATTAGTTATGTAGATGCAGTTTTTTATGTCCTGATTTGTTTGCCCCCCTCACTAAGCATTACCTGCTACTCAGCCCTGTCACAATGCTAGTCAGTTCTCAATAGTTAAAGTTTTTATTGGTTGTATAATATTTCACCAGCTTAACATGCTTTAATTTGTTTAATCATTCCAAGTTGTTAGACAATTAAATTGTTTCCAATTTCTTGTTATAAAGTACTGCTGCAGAAACAGCTACAAACAGCCTTTTTCTCATTTTGAATCATCTCATTAAAATATATATATATATATATATATATATATATATATATATATATATATATATATATATATATATCAGAGTTGGGTGACTACTTCAAAGAGTATGAACGTTCTTGTGGTTTTCAGAAATTTCAGCAAACTGCTTTTTCCAGAAGGCATTTCACACTGCTCTTAGAAGTGTATGAGGATACCAGGCTCCCTGAAATTTTGCCATTACTGAAAATTGCCTGTTCCTAATGCAATAGGTGAAACAGTACCTATTGTTTAATTTTGCTCCTTCAATCACTCCAGTTTGAACATTTTTCATGTGTTTGTTTAATGTCTGTATTGCTTAGGTTGTGAATTGTCTGTTGAGATTATTTGATCACAAATATATGTCAACTTTACGGAATAAAGTAGAGAAATCTTGACAATCAGAGCTTGGGAGAAACAGAAGATAAGTAAAAAATAACTCTGAGTCCTGATGACTTGGAGAAAGTTACTGACAGGCCGTTAAGAAAGGGAGCTGCTCTAGTGGAAAAAACAGAATTTGGCTACGTTGTAGTTGAAGTTAGCGTGACCTTCTGGAGGATACTTATTAAACACCCAGACAAGGGCTGGGAAGAGGACAAGGAACCAACAAAGGACACTGAAGTGTCCAGCTGCTGATGAGGTAGGAGAAATCTGAAGTTACCGCCACTGTGAGAAATAAGGCGATGAGTGCAAATGGCATTGGCAGTTTGGAATCACACTTGACTAAAGCACATTTAGTAAACTGAAGGATGCGTGAGGGTCTGTAAGAAAAAGGCATAAAGAAGGAATACAATCAGCTTTACAGATAGTAAATTCCCATTTTAAGTATACATTTGGAAGACATTTAGTAAGTTTATAGTAATGTGCAGTCATTACCACAACCCAGTGCTGAACATTCTTGTCACCCTAAAATATCCCTCATGCCCAGACAGCCACTCCCTACGCTCACCCCTAACCCCACCCACTTTCTGCCTTCTTAGAATTAATTGCCTTTCCTGTAGACTTCATATGAAGGACATCATATAAAATTTGGCCATGTCCCTTAGCATGATCTTTTAAAAGTTCATCCTGTGGTAGCATGCTTCCATGCTTCATTTCCATTTTATTGCAAAATAGTATTTCACTATATTAATACTTGACATTTTGTTTGCCAGTTCATCCATTAATAGACACTTGAGTCATTCCTACTTCTTGGCAATAGTGAATATTACTATTATGAAAACAAGTTTCTATTCAACTATATTTTCAGATCTTTTTGGTATACCCTTAGGAGTAGAATTTCTGGGCCATATGATAACTTCATGTAACTTTTTAAGGAACTGCCTTCTCCCAAAGCAACTGCAGTATTTTACATTCCCACCAGCAGTGTAGGGAGAATCTATTTTATTTTTACTAATTGTGATACCATGATTATTACCATGCAAAAATGTTTAAAGTGAAGTTAGCTCAAGAAAGTAAGTAGAGGAGTCAGGGGCATTGGGTTTAATTTAGTGGATCTCAAAATGTCATTCCAGGCTCAGCAGTCTTAGTAGCACACAAAAACTTCTTAGGAATGAAAATTATAAAGTTTCAATCGGATCTGCTGAGTGAGAGAGTTGAAATATGGGCCAGAATTCTTTGCTTTTTTTAATCCCCCTTGCCCTGAAATTCTGATTCATAGTGTTTGATAACCACCAGTTTAGATGAAGGTTTTCAAGATTCCAGGCATTGGATTACTTTAAAAATAGAAAGGACAGATCAGTCAAAAGTGAAAGAGTATCAGTGCTGAAAGTGGAAAATACAGATGACAGTTAAAGATCTCAGGCAAGGTAAGAAGGACTAAGAAATGTCAGAGGAAGGCATGACAGTTTTGTCCTTCATTCTGGCTTGCCACCACACATGTGCACATGCACATTTCTTGTGCCATTTCTCTCACAACTGGCATGATGAGTGCATGTGGAAAGTCAATTGTACAATCTTTCTTTTTCTTTATTGAGTTGATCAGTACATTTTTGGTACACATTCTAATCCTATTCATCATTGAGAAGTTGTACCTATACATGATGTATCTTGATTCTTATTTTTTTATAACTGCATAATCTTTTTTCTTTCTTTTACAAGTGAATAATCTTAAGCCCCTCTCTACCTAGAAGATAGGAATTGATAACTCCAGGTACTTACACTTTTGGTTGTTTCCTTCCACTGTTATTTGTTTTGTGCTAATAGCAAACACATTTTGATACTAGCAGGAGGGGGAAAATGGTCAGTAAAAGTTACAAAGTATATGTATTGTAAAGCCAAAATATATTACTTTCTGGATTTTCTCTTTTGGTTTTCTGTTCCTTTGATTGTTTGCTGAGATTTCTTTCCATTGTTTCGCTTTGCACAGAACTTTAGAAGGCGCACAGTGACACAGTTGTGACTTTCACAAATTGTGAGGTTAATCCTTATTTTTCTTATCCTCCTAATGAATAATATGAAACATAGGAAAGATGTCATTTCACTATTAACTACAAGAACAAGTTTAATACTTAATATTTATTATTATGTGTCATATTCATAAATGCCTTTTTACATGAATTATGTTATTATTTATAATGACCCTGTGAAATAAGTACTATTTATTGACCTGTTTTACAGCTGAGAAAACTTACAAATTAAAGCCACTTCCTTAGGGTAAAACAGGCATCTGAACCCAGAGCCCATTACTTCTGAGTTTATACAGCAAACATGTGACAAACTAGAATTCTAATTCAGTTTTTTCAGTTCTCCCTTTAGGAGTCTCTTCCTTCCCTTTATTATAGAACATCACAAGCAGAATTCAGAAAATCTGGTACACACTTCCTGTTTACCTGTTGAGTAAAAGAAATTGGATAATTCAGCATAGACTCTGATTTCATTAGGAAGAGTGGTCCTTTTAAGAAGTCTTGACCCCCTAAGAAGAATGCAGTCTTTAGACGCATGAAGGACTTATCACAAGTGTGATAAAGTCATTGTAAACCCTTGACCATTAATATAACATTTGAGTACGCAGACTTTCAAAGAAAATTATAAAAATCTTGTGACAGAAATAAGTATGTAGCTATCTTCTTCATTTTAGAAAAACGAAATTTAATAAAGATACTATGCTCCCTAGGTTAACATAGAGATACAAAGCACTATGATTACAACCAGCGTAGGACACTTAATGCAACTTGTTAAATTCATAATACAGTATCTGTAAGAAGCGGATCAGAAATTCAAAGGCATTGATAGTAGACTTAACCTTCTAGATATGAAAGATTGTCATGTAGGGATAAATATCAAAAACATAATAACATGTTTAAAAGTTAAATCATGAAATAAAAGGAGAGATTCTAAGAACAGGCTCAAGCTATTCCAGACAATATAAGCAACACTGAAGTGAGGAAAGAACTCATTCTCATTGATAAATTTTAGGTATTTTTGATATTGATTTAAAGAATAATTAACTTATATAGCATATACTATCTGGAAAGTGACCAGTGAAATGGCCTATTTATTCCAGTTGTGCAAAGAAGATAAACATGCATCTCTTAAATGGAGGATATCACTAGAAACAAAATGAATGGATTCAAATATATAAAAGTTGGAAAAATCATTTGTACAAAAATATGTAATAATAAGCTACACAGTAGAATGAGGAGAACATCTGGGATCAGCATTGCTGATAACAGATGCCTGTCTAAAAGAAATAAAGAATGGATACAGACAGAGAAGGTCCATTAAAAAACTTGGCTTTATAAGTAGGAAGGAAAATAAACAGGCAATTTACTTTACATGTGAGAAGATGCAAGGCAGTAAAATCATTCCATGGAAAAGTACAAGTTCTTTTGCAATTAAAATGTACAAATAAGAGACAACTTTAAGGCCTCATAACTTTCTTATTAAACTATCAACAATTAACATAAATGATAAATAGAAATTATAAAACCTTCCCTTGACAGGTTTGTGAGAAGATCGTGTTTCTAGAAGCAATACAAATTAGTTCTTTTTGTCTGGTGGCCAATCTAGAAATATGTGTAAAAGTTATAAAACCTTCATATTCTCACCCAGTGTACTCCCAAAGAAATAAATTGAAAGAAAAAATACTGTATTTGAATGTTTATAGTGCTACTTCATACCACTTACCAATCTAATGTGTCATCATGCTATAATAGAATAACATTTGTTTTGAGTTTTTTTTTTTCGAGACAGGGTCTCCCTTTGTAGTTCAGGCTGGCCCTGAGCTCACTATGTAGCCCAGGAAATCCTTGAACTCAGCAATCCTTCAGCCTCTGCCTCCTGAGTGCTGGGATTACAGGCGTGAGCCACCATGCCTCAGCATTGTGTGTGGTACTGATTGTTGGTGGGCGTGAGTTACCACACCTGGTATTGTTGTATGTGGTTATCAGGAATCAAACTCAGGACCTTGCACTTGCTAGACAGGTGCCAGAACCACTGAGCTATATTTTCACCCCGAGAATAACTATTTTTAATTGAATTCTTTATTGGCACATTTTATAGACAGCTCAAATTCACACTCAACAATGGGGAATTTGTACCAGTATATGACGTTAGTTAATTCTCATTTTTACCTTTATCCCTACCCACCCCACAACCCCCCACCCCCTATATACATGTGCTTTCCTTTTCTTTTCAAATCATATTTATTCTTTCCCCTCATTACTTTCCCCTACCACATTCCCTTTGAGTATTTCCTGTTTCACAAAATCTATCATACATTCTAGAACTCATTTACATCTACAGGTTTTCATACTAGAGAAAAGATACGGTATTTAGATATCTGTGATCTATTTATTTCACTTATTAATGTGTTCTCAAGGTGTGTCCATTTGCACATAAATAAATGAAACTTGTTGTTTATGGCAGAGTAATACTCCATTTTATAAAAACACACACACACACACACACATCTTCTTTATCCAGTCTCCAGTTGATGGGCATCTGGGTTGTTTCTAAAATTGGGCTATCACAAACTGAGCTGCTATGAACATGGGTGCACATATGACTTTACAATATGATTCTTTTAATTCCTATATTCCTAGCAGGGGAATAGAAGGGTCAAATGGGAGCTCTAATCCTAGTTTTCTGAGGAATCTCCACACTGATCTCCACAATGCTTGCACAAGTCTGCCATCCCACCAACAGTGGTGAAGGGTTCCTTTCTCCCTGCAGCCTCACCAGCATTTATTGCTGGTTGATATCACAATAGCAACCACTCTTTGTGGAGTGAGATGAAATCTCAGTGTTGTTTTCATCTGCATCTCTGGAATGACCAGTGATATTGAAAATTTCTTCATATGCTTTTTGGCTGCTTTTACATCTTCCTCTGAGAATTTATTACAAAAAAGAACTCTAAAGAAGGGGCATCTCACACTAATTAGATTTAAGGCTGGAAAGTGAGAGATCAAGGGCTTTGGGGAAAAAAGCCCATATAGTGACAGATGCATTTGATCTCACTCCTAGCTAAAATTTGATTTGCTAGAATTTTCTATGGATCCGCACTTCTGCTTCTCTACATCAAGGAGAATCTTGACATTTCTGAGGAGATATCTTACCAGACCTCTCCCTCTCTCCCTCCTTCCCCCCCAACATATGCGCTCGCGCGCATGTGCGCACACACACTTGTGTAGTCTCCTTGTCTTTTGCCCCTTGGATCTTGCAAATATTTCCTCCACCAATAACCTGAGAGTGGCTGTTTCTCTTGGCACACCACTGTCTTATCTTTTGGCTGCTGAGAGAAGGAAAAGCGAGAGGAACTGGCTCTGTACACTCTTGCTACTGAGATCCTGGAATGCCAAGCTATTGTGGTGAATTTAAAAATAAAATATCCAAACAAGAGAACTTCAAAAGGGCCAAGAAATAGGCGGGAGAAGATTTTTCAGTCTCTGCAAATATTGGTCTTCATTTTCAGTTATTATTAGGCCAAATTTTTTTTAACCAAAAGGGAAAATCTGTTCATTAGGGGGAAAAAAATAGCTACCCATGCCAAAAGGAAAAGAGAACAACCTAAGCTTTGGCAGGCAATTTGCTTTTGCTTTTGTGATGTAGTCTTGTGCTGGTGTCAACAAAGCCCTTTCCCATACTTAGGTTTCATGCGTCCTCCCCTTCCCTCAATGAAGGACTAAACTGTTCATGGACAACTTGGAATGAATGCAGTGCAAAGGCCTTTACTCAACCCAAGGAGTCCTTGCTTCAGTGGGACTCTCTAACAGGCAGAGGAGGCTGTTCAAGTCTGCACTCTGCTGCTTCTCACTTGCTGGGGAAATGATTGACCCTTTCTGAGCATCAGGACCCTCATTTGCAAACTAACTATCATGGTACCAACCTCAGTGGGTTGTTGTGAGCCTTTACTAAAATCTACCACATAGACAAAGGAGTACTATTCTGCCATAAAGAAGGATAAACTTCAGTCATTTTTAGGAAAATTGATACACCTTGAGGCCATAATATTAAGTAAAAAGAAAATCAGACATATAAGTCTAGATATGACATGATTTCTCTTCTATGGGAAACCCAAAATATAAATAAAATAAAGAGCACAACAGAAGATACTAGGATGGTGTATCTTCTCCAAAACAGAAAGGCATGAAAAGACGGACAGATACCTGAGGGAAGGATGAAGGGAAAGGGGTGAAAAAAGAACTGAGATGAGTTCTGTACATGCATCAACTCCCGCAAGGAATGTGATCACCATGTACTGAAAACATGTGCCAATAAAAATAAAAGTTAAACAAAGAAGTCAGGCGTGGTGGCTCACGCCTGTAATCCCAGCACTCGGGAGGCAGAGGCAAGAGGATTGCTGAATGCCGAGCTTGCCTGGGCTACATAGTGAGCTCAAGGCCAGCCTGAACTACAAAGTGAGATCCTGTCTCAAAAACCAAACAAACAAAGAAAACAAACCAACAAAATAAAACCTCGAACACACACACACACACACACACACACACACACACACACACAAGATAGGAGGACGAAAATGGAGAACACAGTGCTCAGTACATAGGAAGGAGTAAGAAACTATGACTCCTGCCCGGTGCAGTTCTTTGCCTTTTACTTGGTCCTCAGTGGAGTTGCAGATTTCTGCGCATTTAGAAGGCTGAGCCTTTGGAAACAGAGCTTTTCTAGTCCACCAATGACCGCGCCTTCAGCCTATCCCCCTTCAGTGAATTCCCTTTAAACTAATGCCCTGTGGCCATGGCTGAAAAGAACTCTGCTCCTTGATAATGATCAAATTTACCACTTTTTGCATTTCCTTAGCCAAGATGCAGGAAAGGCAATAGAGTAGATCCAAATACACTACACACAGTGTCCGGAAGACTTGAGTCTAAATTCCAGTAGAACTTAAAAATCGGTATCCATGACTCAAAAGCTGCATGACATTAGGCAAGGTATTTATTTCAGTTTTGGTAAAATAAATGTCCTAAAGCTGCCATGAAGTTTAACTATCGCAAAAGGCCCAAGAAATAATGCTGCATATGTGGCAAAGTGCCTAATACATGACAGTACTATATCGTTAGAATGACCTCTCTTACTGAGGGCTGTGGAATGTGTTTGTGTAAACTGTGCAGTGCATAATCTTCACAGCTGTATGCCTCAACCCTGCTCCCGATTTCTGTCAAGGAAGTGGGACTGTATGCTGCCTGATTAGTATTCAAGCTTGCTCCACATTCCAAAAAGCCAGGGAGCCTCAGGCACCATCTCAATTACACAGCTTCCTAGCCAAGAATCCCACATTTTTAATGGAAAAATAAGTACATGTAGTATAAACATACATGTATCCGCACATGCATGCGCTATCACAGCCTCATCTGAAACTATCAGTATAACTATTCAGAGAATGTTTTTAGCAGGGTTTTTTTTGTGTATTCTTCTAGAACAGTAATGTATGTTCATATATACACACTCTTCCTTACACAAATGAGAATATAACATACACTTTTTTCTTTTTTAATTAATTTTATTGGTATACTTTATACATACATTACCATCACATTCAACATTAAGAATTTGTACCTGTACATGACACGTCTTGATTCTCATTTTTCCCATTCCCCTGCCCTGCCTACAATCCATCACACACCTATATATTTAAGCTTTGCTTCCTTTTCTTTACCATTACATTTTTTCTTTCCCTTCTTTACTTTCCCCTAACCCTCTTTCCTTCTTCCCTTTGTACATTTTCTTCCTATTTCACAATACCTATCATACATTTTGGAACTAATTTAAGCTTTCAGTTTCTCATACCACAGATATGATATGGTATTTGCACATTTGAGACCTATTGATTTCACTTATAAGTATGTCCAGAAGGTGCATCCATTTCAGTATAAATTAGATAGAGTCATTCCTTATAGCTGAGTAATACTCTATCTTTTTTAAAAAACCCACATCTTTATCCACTCTTCAGTTGATGGGCATTTGGGCTGTTTCCAAGATTTACCTATTACAGATTGAGCTAATATAAACATGTGCACATATATCACTGTGATATAATTCTTTTAATTCTTTCATGTATATACCTAGCAGGGAAATAACAGGACCAAATGGGATCTCTAATCCTAGTCTTCTGAGGAATCTCCACACTGATCTCCACAGTGATTGCACCAGTCTATGTTCCCACCAACAGTGGAGAAGGGTTCCTTTCTCCTCACAGCCCTGCTATCGTTTGTTGTTGGTTGATTTCAGTACACTTTTTTTCCATTCTACATTTTTGCATTTTTGTGATTTTTCTACAGGTTACATTTCTACAGGTCTTCAGCATTATTTTAAAGACTAGGTAACCTCCCATCTTTAGATATTTCTTTTTCCATTTAACTAGTTCCTATAGAAAGACATTTAGAATTATTAGTCTTTCATGATTACAAACAAAGCTACACTGAATATCCTCATGGAAATCTCTCTGAGTTCATGGTGAACTATCTTTGTAAGATAAATTCCTAGAAGCTGAATTGCATGGAGAAAGGATATTCACATTTTGCCTTCTTTTTCCAAATACATCCTAAAGAGGTTACATCACTTCAGACTCTCACCAACACTTGTATGAGGTCTCCTATTCCCTTATAACCTTACAAATCCTTTAAGGTGTTATTTTAACTTTTTTGATATGTTATATTTGTACCTCTTTGATTTTAATTAAAATAATGTTGGACACCTTTTGATGTGTTGATAAATCATCCTCATTTTTCTGTGAACTATAAGCTTGGACCTTACATATGAAGTGCAATTCTTCATAGTCATATTTCAAATAGTTTTTCTCCATGTATTATCACCTTTTCACTTTATACTTTTTCAAAACATACATTTTAAATTTTTAGGAAGTCAAATTTATCAACTTTGTCTTACTGCTTCTACACCATATTTGATATCTTAGTTAAAAAGAACTTAGGTATCTAGATTATTTTAGTTTTCCCATGCTTTTATTTTCTTCTGGATTCTTTGTAGTGTCACATTTTTTACATTTGGGTCTTGATAATCTGAATTTTATTTTGTTATAAACAGTGGTATGAGGATTAAGCCTTATTTTGTGCCAGTGGCTATCCTAGACGTTCTAAAACTGTATGTTGACTAAGCCATCATTCTTTCACTATTTGAAATAATTACTTTTTCATAAATTAATTTTCTATATGTGCTTCAGATTTATTTCACTGTTCTAGTGTTCTATGTTTTGGTCCATGGATCTGTGTTTCTGGTTTTTTTGGTACATTTTATTGGTACATCATATATACACATCACAATTACACTCCACATTGAGAATTTGTACCACTATATAACACAACTTAATTCTCATTTTTTCCCCTCCCCTTCTCACCCTACCTCCCCCACCCTATATACACAAGCATTGTTTCCTTTTTTTACCATCAATTTTTTTCTTTCTTCATTATTTACCCCTAAACCCCATTACCTTTTCAATATTTACTATTTCACGTCAATTATGCATTCTAGAACACATTTATAACTTCAGTTTCTCATATCAGAGAAAATATGCGATATTTACACATCTGTGACCTATTTATTTCACTTATGAGTATGTCCTGAAGGTACATCCATTTGAATATAAATGATTCAATCTTATCATTCTTTATGGCAGAGTAATACTCCATTTTATTAAAAAACCACATCATCTTTATCCAGTCTAGAGTTGATGGGCATTTGGGTTGTTTCCAAGATTTAGCTATCACAAACTGAGCTTCTAAAACGTGGGTGCATGTAGGTCACTGTGATAGGAATCTTGTCATTCTTTTGTGTATATCTCCAGCAGGGGAATAGCAGGTTCAAATGGAACCTCTAATCCTAGATTTCTGAGGAATCTCCACACTGATCTCCATAGTTGTTGTACTAGTCTACATTCCCACCAACAGTGGAGAAGGGTTCCTTTTTCTCTACAACCTCTCCAGCATTTGTTGCTGGCTAATTTCAAGATAGCAGCCATTCTCTGTGGAGTGAGATGAAATCTCAGTGTTGTTTTCATCTGCATCTCTTGAATGGCCAGTGATGTTGAGCATCTCTTCAGATACTTCTTAGCTGCTTTTACTTCTTACTCTGAAAAGTGTCTGTTCATTTCAAAAGCCCATTTTTGAATTGGGTCTCTAAATTTGGGGGAGCTGATTTTTTAAGCTCTTTATATATTCTAGGTAGTAGCCCTTTGAGGAATTACTGGTAAAGATTTTTTTCCCACATTATTGGTTGCCTTTTTTGCTCTCTTGGTTTCTTTTGCTGTGCAGAAGATTTTTAATAGAAAGAGATCCCATTTGTCGATTTCTTCTGGTAGTTCTCGTGTTATAGAGGTTTTGTTCATAAAGTCTTTCCCTAAGCCATTGTCTCCAAGAGTCTTACCTAACCTAGTCTATTTTAATATTTAGGTCTCTCATCCACTTTGATTTTAGTTTAGCACACCGTGAAAGAGATGGATCTACTTTCAGTCTTTGGCAGGTTGAAACCCAGTTTTTCCAGCGCCATTTGTTTAAGAGGCTATCTTTTTCCATTGAGGATGTTTGGCTCCTTTGTCAAAGATGAGGTGGTTTAGTGTGCCTGGCATTGTTTCTGGATCTTCTAATCTATTCCACTGATCCTCAGGTCTGTTTCTTTGCCAGTACCATGCCGTTTTGATCACAGTGGCTTTGTAGTAAAGTTTCAAGTTGGGGAAAGTGATATTCCCTGCTATGTCCTTGTTTCCTAGAATTGCTTTTGCTATTCTAGGTCTCTTGTGGTTCCAGATGAATTTTTAGATGCTTTTCTCTAGCTCTGTGAAATATGCTGTTGGGATTTCAGTTGGGATTGGATTGAATCTATATAGTAGTTGTGGGAGTAAAGCCATTTTGACTATGTTGGTTCTTCCCATTGGACCTGGTCTTCTTAGTTTGCAGCCTACATTTCAGTTA
>PVIC010008185.1:0-48745 GCA_004025085.1 Thryonomys swinderianus
TCTTGGTGTCTCTCCAGTCACGTACTGAAGAGCAGCCTTTTCGAGCTTCCATTATTCTAGTGGTTGAGGGAGGGAGTTTACTGTGAATGCCTGTTACCCTCCGTTAGAGTTCCCCTGTGAGATCATGAACTCTATGAAATCGAGGACTCGGGTTAGCGATCACACGTTAGCAATAACGTTCCCAAGAACTAACAAAGTTCCTGGCCAAACCCGCCCAGGGCAGCTACAGCAGAAGCCTGCAGAGGCAGGAATACTAATGTCAGCGATTCAGGTAGGCTCGGAGTTTTATTTTGGTTTCTTTGCTGCTGCTGTTGTTATTACAGAGACTGTGTTTAGATAATTAATTTCCATTTAAAAAACCAAATTCAAATTTAAGGAGAAAGGTACTTTCTTTTTTTGCTTAAAATGTTTATTATCTGGTCTTTGCTTTTGAGTTCTTTCTAGAGCCACAAGTGCAAAGAAATATTTCTTTGAGGATAAAAGCAGTGGCAGAGCCATGAGAAAGGCAGCGAGAGTCTGAGAACCGCAGTGAGGATCCCACAGCTTCTGTGCTTAGTCCTGTTCCAGCCACGGGACCTGTGCAGACACAGGGGGAGACTGGGGTCTGGACTTGTATAGAAAATGCCCTGATTTTGAAATGTTGTTTTAGTGTTTTAAAACAGCAGATGCAAACCACTTTATACCCAACGGTTGTATGTGTGCTCTCATCTTCAGCCTAGACTTCTGTTGTGCTTTCTACAGACATTGGTTGAACAAGTGATTAAGTGAATGATTTAAGATAATTTACCTCACTTGCACTAAGCGCTGACTTGTAATTAAAGCAGAACCCTCCTTAAGTGGTTGATAATACTACAAACTTTTGTAATTTCTTCATCTGAAGTCAGTTTCTGAGTCCTTAAAGGAAACATGTTGGTGTGTCCAAAAGCTTCGGTTTATTCAGAGTAAATAACAATCATTTCTTTATTGTGAAATTCTACTATGCATACTTCATGATTTGTTACGACCCCTTCATAAAGACAGCAATAATTTATTCCTCTAACAAAATTGCTTTTAAAGTCTTAACACAGTTAATAAATTATTTTATGTCAGATTTAATTTTTTTCTAGTACAAAAGCAATTTCACAGCTCGAGTGCTCTTTTATTGAGACTGCAATCAATGAATAAAGAACACTGATAGTGGTCTGGGATAATTCTGATGGTGTGATAGCCTATCATGAGTTTTGAAGATGTTAAAACTTTCTGATTGAATGTAGTAGAACTGAGTCTCCTTTCAAAGCAATCTAATAAATAATTCAACAAAGCTATACCTATTTTACGTGCAAGTCTGTATGCAAATATTTGTAAAAGAATGTCTTTCAAATGGTGGTGATAACTTTAAAAATTTTTAAAAGAGCATTTGTTGCTGAGAGTCTACTACGTATGAGCTACCTTTTAATTCATCTTAAGTTTTAGAAAAGTTCCTTGAAATAGATTTTATTTTTCTTTAATAAAAAGGAGACAAGCTTTTAATGTACTATGACTTCCAAATTCTCATGATCACTGTCATAACTGAAATTCAAACCCACTTTTTAATGTCTTAAAACATGTATGATTTCCCTATAATTTTTAGGATTTTTCACATCACTTTTAGAAAGCCATGTTTATAGATAACTTTTAAATGTTAAGTTTGAAGTTGGTCCATGCTAAAGCTTCTATCTACATGTCGTCCCAAAACCTTATATGGGTGGATTAGGGTGTGTGAATGTGGATTGAAGGTTTGATACTGGAGTAAGAATGTAGATAATGGAAGTCCCATTCTGGGTGTGGGTAGCACCAATTATATTGTAGGCTGGATAGAATACAAAAGGCTAGAAAGATGGCGGGCTTGCTACTGTGTTTACCACTGCTGTTTCTGCCTGCCATACCTTAGACGGTTCCTATTCTGGGATGCCTTCCTGCCATGGTAACATGTCTTGAAACCAATAATGGACTTAAACTTTTACAAGTGGTGAGCTAAAATAAACTTTTCCTTTCTTAATCTTGGGTATTCAATATTTGGTCTCAGCAGTGAGAGAACAGAAGCACTCTTACAAATCTTTTTGATATTACTATTCCTGTGTTTTATATGCTTTTAGTTTTGCTTTAAGGCACCGACAGAGGGAATTTAGTAATTTTGCTACTTCATTTAATATGTATTGAGGATTTATTCTGAATGAAGCATGAAAAATGAAAGGTGAAGAATCCCTTGCATGCCAATTGCTCAAAATCTTGTGGAAAGTATTATCTCAAACAAAGAATGTAGTAGCACTCTGCATGAGTGATAGAGGGTGGTAAGGAAAGGTTTTGGGAGAAAAGGTGACAATCCTTTTTATTCTTTCTTTTAATATGTGTTAATCAGCACCTATTTTTGTGAGTTAGTCTAAATGCTAGAGAGATAAAGGTGAATAATGCATATTTTTAAATTTAAGTTTCTTACACTCTATGGAAAACCAGGGTGCATGCATAAGTAATGTCAGAGTTAATGTTCATAATACAAATGCTTAAAATTTCCAGGGCAGCGACTTTAGAACTTTCTTAGCATACCATAGAAAATTGAGATGTAAAAAAATAAACATTAGTTAATTAAGTGATTAAGTGAGAGAAGAAAGGTTATGTGTATAGGATCAATATTTGCTGGATATTTTTGAATTGTATTTGTGTGTTTATGTAGTATCATAATAAAGGGGATGATTATTAAGAGAGGCATTATTAGCTTAGTTGCATAATCACGATGTTTTTATCAGCTTCATTCTTTAACTTTGCTGGTCAAAATCAGTAACTCTTGACAGATTGATAACTCTTTGGTATTAGAAAATCAAAGTCCATAAATAATATCTGTAGCTTAATTTTTTAAAAATTAATCTTTATTGGTACATTATATATACACATTATGATCACACACAGAATTGAGAATTTGTACCAGCATATGACACAATTTAATTCTCATTTTTTCCCATTCCCCACCCACCCTATAACATAAGCTTTGTTTCCCTTTTTTTATTACCATCAAATTTTTCTTCCCCTTATTACTTATCCTACACCCTATTTCCCTTAGAATACTTTTTATTTCACAATATCTACCATATATTCTAGAACTCATTTACATCTTCAGTTTCTCATTCCAGACAAAAGGTATGATATTTATAGATCCGTGACCTATTTCACTTATGAGTATGTCCTGAAGGTACATCCATTTGAATATAAGTGACTAAAAATTATTCTTTATGGCAGAGTAGTACTCCATTTTTATAGAAAAATCTCATCTTCTTTATCCACTCTCCAGTTGATGGGCATCTGGGTTGTTGCCAAGACTGAGCTATCACAAACTGAGCTGCTGTGAACATGAGTGCACATGTGTTGCTGTGATATGGATCTTTTAATTCTTTCTGTAGCTTAAATTTTATTGAGATTATTGATAGCCTACATCTTTCAAGGATACCTAAGAATAATTTGTTGTATTCAAAACACTCGCATCAGCCTTGTCTTTTCCTGAGCTCACTTTTCATCTTTCTCCTCAACAAGAAAGAGACCTTGAGCCGCTCTCCGTGGGGTTTGCTCTGTCTTCCTGCTCCGTCAGCACGTGCAGCTCAGCACTGCTGGGAGTTTCCTCCCAGCCGCGCGGCCTTTGTAGCGCGGCCCTCCCTGAGAGCAGTGCGCGGAGACGCTCTGACTGACTTCTCAACCAAGCAGAGGAATGTGGAAAGCGTCTTTTATACACAGTGCATCTGCATTTGTCCTATACACTGTTTTCAAACTATATTCAACCTGTAAACATCATATAATCCATGGATTTTCTGTCTTTGGGAGGGGGTTTTTAGTTTTCAGTTGAGGTAAACACATACAGGGCTGGCTAAAAATATTCTGTCAGTATTTCTGGTGTACTTCACAACACTAGAATAGTATTAATGAAGATGAAAATGTTACTAGACAGGAACTGTGAATAGGAATTAGTAGTAAAATCACAAGAAAAGTATCTTGCTCATATTTCTTATGTAAAAATGTCTAATTTTCCATGATAGCCTTTGCTATACCTCAATAATTTCATAATAGCTCCCAGCCTCCAGTAAATGACAACATATAAAAATGATTCCTGCCATATAACTGAATTCCAACTTGGCTGCTCATGTATGGGGGCAAATATTTCTTTGTTTCACTTATCCCTGGGTTCCTGGCTGAGATCTTGAAACAAAAGGAGAAATTAAGAAGGCAAAACATATACATAGTTGTAATATCAGTTTTATGCACCACCAAACCCTTTATTAGGAAATAAAAACTCAAACCAGAAGCCTGTGTTTTAAGCTGATGGGAAACTGAATAATGGTGGGCAAATAGGCCTGGGTAGAATCTATAATGTAATGATACAAAGCGAGTTGTCTTTTAAGCCACTCTCCAGGTTCCTGTGCCTCCTGGGGTAAGAGTCTCCCTTCTTTCTAGGTTGCCCCTCCCCATGGAGCTGTGCTTCAGGGAGAGCGAAGGTCAGGATGGCCTTTGTACTTCTGCTGTTTTCGCAAGGGCACATATATTGGAGTAGTGTGTTCTGAATCTGATAAATTAACCAAAGAAAATAGGGCAAAGATGAATTTGAAAAGGTGAAGACATGGTAGGGTGTGAATGCAAGGAGAGAGGGGGTAGGGAGAGAGAGAGAAGAAGGGAGAAAAGGAGGGAAGGAGAGAGAGGGGAAGAAAAAACAAAGAAATACAGCACAGAAAAATCAAAAATCATTGCACGGCAATACAAGGATGGAAATGACCTGGTTATAATTCACTAAAATGGTAGTGGCATTTCAACCACTGCCATCTACATGCTATGTACTTTCATACAGCAACCGTACAAATATCCTTGGTCTTATGTCTGTTTTATAGCTACACTTTTATTATAACAGAGATAAGCAGGCCAATATCAACTGTGTACTAGGACACTGCCTTTGGCCTCTGAGAAAACACTGGTATCCTGGATGTTGGTCACTGATGTGACCTCTGCTTCATTTACTTGGGGATTTTCTTCAAAGAAGTTCTAATTATAACTAAAGAGCTTTGGTGAGGTGATGTGTTATTTATCAACTGCCTTATCTTTCATATAAGCTTAGAAGGAAAAAGGAAACTACCTTATAGCAGTAGCATGAAAGATTTGCAACCAGAAAGCTTAGCCTGTGTCAAGCTATACCAAATATATATAATATATATATATATTATATATATATATGTGTGTGTGTGTATATATATATATACATATGTATATATATATATATATTTTTTTTTTTTTGAGACAGGGTCTCACTTTGTAGTTCAGGCTGGCTCTGAGCTCACTATGTAGTCCAGGCAAGCCTCGAACTCAGCAATCCTCCTGTCTCTGCCTCCCGAGTGCTGGGATGACAGGCGTGAGCCACCACGCCCGGCTATACCAAATATTTATTGAAAACAAAACAAAACAACGTCATTTTGTTGTTCCTGCATATTACTAGTGGATTAACATTTAATGACCCAAATTTGCATGTTTTATTCTTGAATTAAAGGGCAGTTTACCTGTGCTTTATTAAAAATAAATTTTACCTAAAAATAAGCAATGCAAATAACAGAGCATTGATTTTCAAAAGGGTGGTTACTGAACTCGAACTTGGAAATTTTGAAAAGGAATTCACGAATTCAGCTTTTGTGTATCAACACCTGTGGCCCTTTTCCTCTGGCTGTGTAGGTCAACCACGCCTATGTCACTGAGAGCAAGAAGCAGGTTATTCCAGTGTTTAGAAGAAGTGCCCAAAATAGGTGGGAAGGGGATTGACTTGTCCAAAGTCTCATTCCAAAGTTAACGTCAATAGTTTGACCTACTCACGTATCAGAATGTACAATATTTTTGACTTGGTAAAGCAGATTTTATAGAACAGAAGAAAATCCTATTGATGCAGCTCAGAAACTCCAAAGAGCACACTCCCAACACAACTTCATTATTCAGAGCACAATTTCTTTTCTTACTCATCTTAATGGTCTTAAGATGGCCCATCATTTACGGGCTTGTAGGGCAGGTATCATTAGTACCTCAGAAGGTGAAGGTGTCCCCCAGTAAACAGAGAAGTTTGGCATGGTCTTTGGGGCTCAGCTTGGCCAACTAAACCCTACGTGCCAGGTGTCTTCCTAAGTGTGTGCTGTTGCCATGCAGTGCTTACTAATGGGCAAGGCATAAAATAACCCAAAATTTATTTCGCGTATTTCTGGGGAACCCAAGAACAGTGTCAGCCTCTGACAAAGGTCCCCTTTTGGTGAGCCCCATGGAAGAAGATCAGAATGGGTTAATCAGAGAGGGAGACAACGTAAAATAGTACTGACCCATCCATAAGCACTGGGCCTTCAAGAGCTGAGAGCCTCCCCGAAGGCGCCACTTGCCAACACTTAAGTGCAGAGGACTAAATTTCAGACCTGGGAGCTTTGGAACCTGTGAACTCTGGGGGAAAACACATTCAAATCACAGCACTAGACAAAAAATGTCTTCAGTGACATAAAAGCCGGTCATTTTCATCTAAATAAACTTTTCCTGAAGTAGCAATACCCAGCCACACTTTTCACATGAATAACAACTATTAACTTTACCTGTAATATTTCTGATTATAGTCAGATGGGGGAGATATTGATTATTAATGCACCAAGGAGCCGTAATTGTGTTGTTTAACTTTGTGGAAACCTTAATTCTTCTTTATACTGTAACTGTTTTCTTAGCCTGCTCACTGACTTACTGCACTATCAATAAAGGAGAATGTGATATAATTCTGTCTCTTTCCTTCTTTATGCAAACATGAATTTCTAAATTTGCTAATCTAACCTAGTTTTTATCTGTTCACTACAATTAACATCTTCCTTTTTTCAGCAATCCCATTCATTCAATACCACACTATTTGTTTTTATCCATAGATCAGCAGAAATGGTCTTCATGCCTCAAACCCAGACCCTTATCTCCAGTTAATGCAAGAGGCTTTCAAATAATAGAATGACATTTTGAATTTTTCTATCCTGATATGCAGAGGATATAGATGCTATCGATGTTGGACGCCTGTGATATTACAAGTATTTTTAAAAAAAATATTGATGTTGGCTGTGAAAATTGGCTACTTTTGCTGTTCCAAAAAATCCTTATAATCAGCAATAATGAAGTCCGGTGAAGAGACAAAATTACAAAGCTAGCTTATCCCCATTTAAATAATCTCTATCTAAATAGCCTTATTGCACATAACTATAAGTATACAGTAATAAAAATGAAATTTGCTGATATTGATTGTACATAGGCATATTCCTTGCTTGTTTTAGGTAATTGTCCATCCTAGGAGCCTTAAGATTCCTCTAGTCATCAGCAAAACTTGAAATGGCCCTCCCTCTCATTGGAACATGGTAATTACTCAGGAAATTTCTATTATCATCACTGTTAATATAGCACTTTTGGCAGAAAATCTTGAGGTCTGTTTAACGTGTTTTTAAAAAATGTAAAGGGAGGTTAATCAGTTAGATCTACGGCTTTAAATTCCTGAACAATTACAGATTGTAGCAATAAGAAAGCTACCAATACCTAACAAAGGAAGCTCCTCTCCAACCTGTGAATATGCTTTTTTCTGTCTTCCGCATTCAGCCTGTAAGAGCTCACCATCCATCTTGCTCTAGGGTGGTCTCTGAACCTCTTAGAGAAGCTCCTAATTTGTGAGCCTTCTAGGCTCAAAAATCCTCCATTAAACTGTGCTAAATTTATTTCAAGTATGTTTTCCCCTTAACCAATACTGCTAGTGTAGTTCCAAACATTGACCAAAACTGACAGAGAGAGGAAGGAATTTGTTGAGTGTGCTAAAAAGATTTCTGGACATTTCACTCACTAGCTTTACAGCATTCTGTGGAGAGTAGGAAATACAGTAATGACATCTGCTCCATCACACACTAGCTGTGATGCTCATGGTTACACTCAAGTTATCATGGAATATTTGAGGTCAAAGAAATTAGTTTGTGATATGAGTTGTGGTCAAAAAAATGAATTGATTATTTAAATTTAAAAAATTTATTACAGTAATGGGCTGGAGATTTAGCTCAGTGGTTCTGGCGCCTCCCTTGCAAGCGCAAGGTCCTGAGTTCAATCCCCAGTGACCACATACAATGCTGGGTGTGGTGACTCACTCCCACTGGCAATCAGTACCACATACCACAGTGCCGGGCGTGGTGGCTCACGCCTGTCATCCCAGCACTCGGGAGGCAGAGGCAGGAGGATTGCTGAGTTCGAGGCTTGCCTGGGCTCCATAGTGAGCTCAGGGCCAGCCTGAACCACAAAATGAGACTTTGTCTCAAAACAACAACAACAACTCGCAGTCTGAAGCAGCATAGTAGCAGATCACGGAGCTGCCAGCCAAGGACAGGGCTTGGGGTAAACTACATGTTGGTTGGTACACCCAAAATCTAATCAGCCAAAGGCTGATGAGAGTCTGGGACCCGAGAGCTGGTGCTGAAATAAAGTGCGGGGCTCCTGCCAGGTGGGTTTTTAGGGAGCCCTTGCAGTGCTGTCTCCCTCTGGTGGAAGGTGAAGATGCAGAGGGGATGCTGTGAACTTCATTATTAGTGTTACTTTGTTTGCATTTAAGATCTATGGAGAACACGTGTCTGGACCTTTATTTATTTAAATTCTATCGTTTTGATTTTTGCACGGAGCTGTGTTTCCATGAGGAAACCCTGAGGTATCTGCAGCCTGGGTACTTCTGATGACATGGACCCAGGAGATGGTGAAGTCCTCTCTGATGTCACAGCACGTACCGGAAGCGGTATTACAGCCCTCTCAAAAGAGGAAATAGCTTTAGCTGCTTACCATGTTTCCATGACAACTGCCTTGTCACATCCCAGAATGCTCTGAGTGCCACTCTCAGGGGCTCCGGTGGTGGCACATGCACCACTGTGTGTGGGCAAGAATTATCTAATCACCAAAAGTCGCTTTGATCTGCAGCCAGTGGAACTGAGTGTCAATGAAACCTGTTGACGAGTGATTGGAGAGTGAACAGAATCTCACTGCAGAGCCACTGAGTATTTGCCAAACATGCTGCTGAGCCTGTGGCAGGAAGGAGTGATCTGGAGGCGTCCTCCCAGAGCTCGCAGGTTTTCCCTGCCACGGATGTGAAACCAGGTGACATGATTCTCTATAACCAGGGGCCCAGATCTGAGTGAAAACCCACATGCCTGGTGTTGGGAACCCAGCAGTTCAACGGCCAGACCCCAGGGGTAGAGGTGACATTTGGAAAATGACAAAGAGGAAAGGTGAAGCAGCAGGAGAAAAAGGAGACAATAATGTCCAAAGAGTCCAGAAAAAAGTGAGATTTTTTCAGAAGGGTCCAGTAGTACAAACAGAAGATTAACTTTGAAAAAAAAAATGAAGGCAAAAAGAAAAATAAGATTTCACATTGCGTTAAAAATAAGCATATCACTGATGACATTTTCTCAAAGCAAACTTGGCTGGCAGGTTTCTTAGACTGAGTGTACAAAGGCCAGACTGAAGGAGAACAGAGCTCCCCACACAGTGCAGGAGGGACTGGTGCATAGATGGTCCGGTGTGGAGTAGCCAGGACAAAAGAGCAGCTCAGTGTCGTTCAAAGAGGGAAAGCAACAGATTAGAAGTGATCAGTACAGATGGTATTTCTGACAGTTTTTTAAATTTTTAAGATTTTATTTTAATGGAATATAAGAAAATATAAAAGCTGTTCTGTGAGAAACAAATACATTTTCATAAGCAAAATAACCAGAGAGGGAGGGGGAAATAGGAGGCTCATCATCAGGATCAGTTTTAAGGTGAATTTGGGGTGTCTGTAAAATGGATTATCCTGGATATGTACCCCATCCTGTGGTTTGCCCACTTTGTGGGCCGGGTGAGGGTGTGAACTACTTATATGTGTTTGAAGCGGTTTTAAGTGGGATTTGGAGGACAAAATATTGACAGTTGATAAAAAAGTAAATGCAGCTGGGCATGGGGGCTCACGCCTGTCATCCCAGCACTCAGGAGGCAGAGACAGGAGGATTCCTGATTTCCAGGCTTGCCTGGGCTACATAGTGAGCTCAGGGCCAGCCTGAATTACAAAGCGAGACCCTGTCTCAAAAAAAAAAAAAAAAAAAAGTGAATGCAATATAAGGAAAAGAAGATGCAAAAAGCAAGTTGTGAATTTTTTTTTTTTTTTTTTTGAGACAGGGTCTAGCTTTGTAGTTCAGGCTGGCTCTATGCTCGCTATACAGCCCAGGCAAGCCTGGAACTCAACAATCCTCCTGTGTCTGCCTCCCAAGTGCTGGGATGACAGGCATGAGCCACCACGCCCAGCATTTGGTATGTGGTATCGATGGCTGGTGGGCGTGAGTCTCCATGCCCAGCATTGTATGTGGTTACTGGGGATCGAACTCATGGCCTTGCATTTGTGAGGCAGGTGCCAGAACCATTGAGCTAACCCTCCGGCCCAAATTGTGAGGTTTTAATGTAGAGAGAGTCAAAGGAATTTGGCTTTGTTTTTCTGGATGGGACAATGTTGACATGCACAAGCTGAAGAACAGACCAAGTAGACAGAGGATTAAAAATGCTCCAGTGCAGTATAGCTAAAACCTAGACAGGGGAAAGAATTGGCCTTGAGGAGAAATTCAACCTCCAAAAATGTATCTTACCTTCTTTTAAAGTTGAAATGAAGAGAGAATTAAGTTAGGGAAAGAGTCAAAGTTGTTGAGAAATCAAAGCATACTGTAATTCAGAGGGGGGCGAGATCTGACTCTCACAAAGCTCTGGTCATGGTTTTTATCTAAACATCCTGTAGCCCCATGCACTCACGGATGGGGCTTTTGGGAGGTGACTGCACCATGAGGACATAGTCATCAGGGTATTAGTCCTCTGGTGAGTTTATAGCTCAATGTGGTGCTGTAATGTGGAGCATGGTTGCAGGCGGTAGGTGCCTAGGGACGTGGCCTGTAAGGCTCTTTCCTCCTCACTGCCTCCCTGTCACTGTGCTGTCCTGGGCAGCTCTCCTCCTCTGCCTTCCTCTGTCATGGCCCCATGTCAGACGATGACAGACAGAAACATGAGCCAAAATAAAACTTTCCTCCTTTAAGTTGTAGGGTTCAGGTGCTTTGTCTCAGTGAGGAGAAAGTGACTCTAACTCCTACAAGTGGAATATTCCAGATGGCCCGTATGGTGAAAACTCCTTGAGTTCTCTTATTCTTACAGAGAATAAGAGTGTGGAATAATTTTGAAAGGATAAAGTAAAACTGGGTCAAGTTGAACTTCTTCATATGGGCTTTTTAAACAGGGCTGTGGTGCAGGGAACAGAACAAAGTGCTGATAGTTTACTCCTCTGGTTGGCTGAAAATGTATGAGATGATGGTGAAGGAGCCAAAGACATGTAACTTCCCTGGGTTTACTACTGATTTAAGTTTTTGAAAGGTTAGAAGAGAATGTGGCCGTTTTTCAGGCAAAGCCTACATACTCCTCCATATGGTGGTGGAGAGCATCCAGAAACTGGACCCCTCGGAATCACTTAGCAAAGAGAGACGTGAGGGGGAGCTCCTGCATCCTTGAAGTGCTCCACCCTTGCTCTCTGCGGTACACCAGACTTCAGTAACTCTTGTAGGAGCCTTGAACATCATCGGTGTAATTGGAGCCCAGAGAGATGGGGGCCAAGTGGCACCCACCACACGGCCGTCAGTAGCCAGGTGGATGCACTTACTGTGATAGATAGTGCCAGAGCAGGAAGGCAGAGCAATAATCAGAAAGGCCTGGCTCATGTAGGCCCACAGCGTTGACTAATTAATCAAGGTGTTCCCAGAAGTAAAGTAGACAGTACATCTACTAAAATTTTACTAGATTTATATAGTAAAGTATTGCAAGTCAAATAAGCAAAATTCTACTTCAAATCAGAACAAAGTGACAGCCCTTCTACCAGTTCCCATACATTACAGATGTAGGCCCCTTTGAATGAATTTAAGCCAGGTCCCCTTGAGGGAAGATCTTCATATACAAACCAAAAGTTATAGGTTAATTTTTCCTCAATTTACATAAAGAAGTTTATGACCTTTTACCGGGGTAGACATACACTGGGGAAGAGGAAATGATCAGCCATTTGGAGGATTATTGGACACTGACCTTAAACTTATGCTGCTTTCAGATGACCAGAACTATCACCGTGGCCCTCCAGCGAGAGCGGGAGCTCACGCAGGTAGATGATCGATGGGTGTCAGGCGAAGTCCAAAGCCCAGTGCATGCGGTAGGGCCCTGACTCCATCCCTTACCCAGTTCCAGATGCATGATTGGGACAGACACACTGTACTTGGCAGAATCACCACGCTGGATTTCCAACCTGCGGAGGGATGAGATTATGGTGGTAGAAACTAAATGGAAGGCAGTAGAGATACCCACAACTGGTAAAATAAACATGGAAAACAATATATCTTTCCTGGAGAGACTGTTAAGATTAGCACCATCGGGCCGGAGGGTTAGCTCAGTGGTTCCGGCGCCTGCCTCGTAAGCGTAAGGACCTGAGTTCGATCCCCGGTTACCACATATAATGCTGGGCGTGGTGGCTCACGCCTGTAATCCCAGCACTCGGGAGGCAGAGACGGGAGGATTGCTGAGTTCGTGGTGGCTTGCCTGGGAACCATAGTGAGCTCAGGGCCAGCCTGAACTACAAAGCAAGACCCTGTCTCCAAAAAGCAAAAAAAAAAAAAAGATTAGCACCATCACCAAGGACTCGAAAGAGGCAGGAGTGGGGTCTCTGAGCACCTTACCATGTGATGTTCTTATTTGGCCTATGCAAAAGGCAGCTTGATTTTGGAGACTTACAGTTGACTGCCATTGATGCAATTAAATGGTCGTGCCAATTGCAGCTGCTGTACCAGTTGTGGCTTCCTTGCTGGAGCAGAATAACACATCTCCTGGTGCCCAGGATGCAGCTGTTGAATTGGCACGTACTTCTTTCTCTGTATCTGTCCGTGAGGCCCACCGGAAGCAATCTGCTTTCAGCTGGCTGAGCCAACAATATGCATTCATTATCCCGCTCCTGAATCACATCAGCTCTCCAGCTTTTTGTGACAACTTAGTTTGCAGGTCTGTCCATCACCCTCCTCCTCCACACTGCTCTGTCACACAGAGGGTATATGCTGCTTAGTCCAAATGAGCAAGAGCCAGCAAGACTCTGGATTCCTTAGCAAAGCCCTTGCATGTTGTCAGAGCATAAGAAATAAATCCAACCAAAATGGAAGGACCTCCTCCCTCAGCGAAGTCCCGAGGAGGTCAGTGCTTTGCCGCATGTAGTGATCTTCCTTGTAAAATAAAGGACCATTTGTTGTGTCTGACCCTACTAACAACCAAGAAAAAGGGCCAATGCCTCCTTGGCCTGTTAGGATTTTGAAACACGTTCCTCATTTGGATGTGATATTGGGCCATTAAATAAGTAATTAGAAAGCAGCTGGGTTAGAATGAGGCCTGAACAAGAGAAAGCTCTGCCCTCTGGCTCCCTGCTGCTGTGTGGGTTGCTTTGCCCCTGTGGCCATATCACACAAGACAGCCAGTGGTACTTGAGGTGTCCATGTCTGATAGGGACCCTGGGGGCATCCTCTGAGATGATCCCATAAAGGAATCATTTGAGACTCTCAGAGTTTGGAGGAAAGTTCTGTCATTATCTGTGGACACCCACTTTCCCTTTGAGAAGCAGACCTGGGACTTCTACTGGGCCTTAGTGGAAAGTGAGGTCTTAGTAATAGGGTACCAGGTGATTATGTGATCTGAGCTGCCCATTATGTACTGGGTGTTTTTCGATCTACTGACTCATAAAGCCAGTTGTACACAGCAACAATCCATCATCAAATGAAGTGTTATACACATGACTGGGCCTGAGCAAGTCTGCAGGCCCAAATCCATGGAAAAAGAGGCCAAATGTCCATGGCTACTACTTCTGTCTTGCCTTCTCTCTTTTACTGTGCACTTCTGGTCTCTTAGGGTGTACTCTGATCAGTTGACAGAGAAAGAAGAAAAGAGCCTTTTAAACAGATGGTTCTGCATGTTCCAGCACCACCTCAAAACAGACAGCCATGGTGCTACGGCCGCCTTTCAGGACGTCCTCGAAGGACAAAGGTGAAGGGAAATCTTCACAGTGGACAGAACACCAGGCAGTGCACCTGTAATTACATTTTGCTTGGAAGAAAACAATGGCCAGATGAATAACTGTTTACCACTTCATGGGCTATACTGAATGGTCTGGCTAAATAATCAGGGATTTGGAGAAAACATCATTGGAAAACTGGGGACCAAGACACTGAGATAGAGAAAGGGCGTAGATCTCCCAAAGTGGCTGAGGATATGAAGATGTCTGTGTGCCGTGCAAACGGTTGCCAAAGATGATCTTAATAGAAGAGGGCTGTAGTAATCAAGTGCTCAGGATGGCCCGGTCGGAGGGGAGAGGCCAGACTCTTTCCTCAGACTGGCTTGTCACTGCTCAGGGAGCTCATGAGCCATGTGGTCCCTGTGACGGGGTGGGCGTTATACACGTGCTGAACAACATGGACTCCACTTGCCAGGACTGACCTGGCTACCGTCGGAGCTGATTGCCACCATCTCCCAGTAGCAGAGACCAACCCTGAGTGCCCCGTAGAGCACCACTCCCTGGGTGGTCATCTTGGCACCCGGTAGCTGTCGGTAGAGCCAAAGAAAAGGAGTGATCATGAGATCAAGGACAAATACAATTCATTAGAGTCAGCCCAGTAAAGGATAGCAGTTATAATCAAAAGATAGAATATCCCATTTTAAAATTTCCAAGACTAAAAAAGGCAAGAATACAGCTATGCTTACAAATATTCAAATGTAGTGGGCACAACATTCACTTGAGATCAAGGGAAAGCAAGGGCTGGTTCTGAATGATTCTTCTAGACTTTAAAATCAGCCAAATTCACTTTGGCTGATTTTGAACTTTCTACTATTACATAATCTAATTGAATTCAATTGTGCAGTATAGTATTGAGCATAAAACCTGAGCTACAGTAAGGATTTAAATTCTCCATGTGAATTAAAGATATTCTTTCCTTTGGAGAAAGAAAGCCCAAAGCAAAGTATACAGTTTAGGGAGCAGTTTAGGCTGTGTTGTAAGACCCTGATCCTCGGGCTTTGGGCCCAAAGTTGCATTTGTTATCCTACAAGTTACTCAGATGCATCTTTCTTTGGGGCAAGGCAGTACTACATTGTCCATCAACAAATTAGTCAATACAAAAAATGTGATATTTCAATAACATTTGAAAAGAAAAATTCAGATGTATTGTGGTGGATTCTTAAAATCCTTCCAAATTACATTCTTCACTCCTTAAGGACATCGAAGGACTGACACGTTCCTTTCATCTAGATAAATATTAGGTTCTTCTGATACATGCACTTGTGTGAGTTCTGATAATTAACTATAATTCCTAAGATTCTGCCTAAGATTCTTGGCTGCATAAAAATTAAGTTTTAAAGCACAGTGGTCTTTGGTAACCTTCTTGTGTCTGTACAGCAGTTTTTCGGCTGTTCAAAACCTATGGCCAGATGCTTGACTAGATATTAAAAACCTATATATTATACTACTGGCTTCCCGTTCTGTCTCTTGTCTCTGTGAAGTGGTCATAGTGACAGTGAAAGCACAGTGGGCTTTTGTTTCTTAATTATCTTCCATGATAATCTCAGAGGTGACAATTTCTATAATTATAAAATAGTCACAGTCAAGGTACATGAAAAACAAATTCCTGAATTAGTGTGTAGAATGATCTCATATGTAGGAAAAAACTATGATATCTATTAATATGGATCTCACTCCTACAATATAAAAAATTCAACTATTCAGATCATTGACCTAAGAATCAAAAGTTACATTTGGGCGTGTAACTCATTATGTATTACTGCATTTGTTTTTTTATATCTGTGTCCAGAATATGATATCATTTAAAATTTTATTACATGGTCATATTTCACACCATATTATAGAGCACAATTTACTCTGTAATCTGCATTTATTTCTTTACATATTTTATTAGACTAGATTAACAAATACGTTCACTAGTGATCTGTTTATTGTGGTTAGTTTATGTGATTGTAGGTAAGACATTAGTGTTGGAGGGACTATCCAATTCAGTTTTACAGATGACTAAGCTGAGGTTGACCAATTCAGTGAATATGTTTCTTCAGTATCAAACTGAGAGTTAGGAACTCCAACTAGAACAATTTACCTCAATATCTATTTATATTATCTCTTCAAAGACAGGGGAAAATCACAAAGGGAATAAAACTATGAGACTAGAAAAACACCTGTTAATTAAGAATGCATGCCAGATTTCATTTAGGTTCTCCTGATATAGGTCAAAAAGATTCCATTTGAATTTTTGGAAATGGAGATGCCCGTGTAACACAGCTGAATGAGATCACGCAGGAACATGCGGACTGAGGCAGGACGTTGTATGGTACAGGTCAGTATCCGAAGGGCTCTTTGACATGCTGTTGGAATACCCTGCTCCAACCACCCCTGTGACTAAATGTGACACGAGACACCACCACTCCTGTTCCTGTTGGAAATTCTTGCTTCATTTGGTTCCTCAGACTCTTTCCTCCTATTTCTTTTTTGTACCTTTTATGTGGAATCTTTCCTTGAATTGCCACTGATAGCATCCTCTACAGTTAGAATATGGTCCTCAACATGGCCCAGGTTGGCGATGTCTGGACATGTCTCTTATTATGCCTCCTCTTGGGGTGTGTTATGAGCTTCTGCCCAGCAGGAACCAGCAGAAACAGTCTGTTAAATATCCTGCAATACCCAGGCCACCTACCCCTGAAAAATAATTCTTCGCTCTGAATGGTTAGTTGGTGCTGGAGGTAAGACATCAAAATGAGAATATATTTTGTCTTCTCAGAAAATTTGCGCTAATACATTGTAACTCCAAAAGGAAGAGCTTAAATGTGAATACTCATAACTTTCACTTCGTACATTCTTTTTGTTAATAGAGCAATGTATTCAAATGCTTTAGTCACTGTGGAATGCCTGTGAGAACAGAAACTGCTTTGCCCTCTTCCCTATATCCACACACTTTAGAATAATAAACACAAAAATGTTGACTTTTGAAATAACCCAGTGCTGTAGAACATAAGAAATTTACTAAAACAACTATGGTTCCAATAGATAGATGAATCCAAAAGGCAAATGATCAAAGGTACTAGTACTAACTTCATATTTTTCAAACTGTTGATCAAGGATGATAAATTCAGTGACAGAAGCAGGTGATATATTTGTGAAAAATTTTATTTAAGTAATTAGCAAATCGCATCATGTCTTATAGAGGCTCTGATCTCTGATTCCCTTGTTTGTGTATATGGAGAAGATCAAGGAAAAATATTCTTTATAACCTGCCCATTTCAAACATGCTAAGTTTTAGCCCTGAGTTCTCACTTTATCAGGGAGGGGAAACAGATATATTCATATGAACTTGTGTTAGCCAATAGATGCATAGTTATTAAATTATGATGGACCTAAATTCAGTAGTATTAGTTATCAAGGACTGGAGTGGGAGAACAGAGCTCTTTTAATGGAAATGGATTTCATTTCAATTTCATAATGCCGAACAGAATGAGAGATGAGAAACATAAGAAGAAGTTCTACTTCTCATGATTGCTAATGACTTGTGTTTTATTATACTGTATTAAATATTTTTTCAAGTGAGTGAGACAAGCCCAGGCAAAAGGAACATGATAAAAGAAATATTTTACACAACATTTACTTCTGAAAGGATGTGGGGCTGCAAATTTTAAAAAGGACTTCAGGATTGGAATATTGTAAAACCTAAAGGTCTTTCCAGGCACTGAGCGGATTATCCCGACAAGAATCTTCCTGAAGTGTGTTTTCCCACACAAATGAGCATGTGGCCTGCAGGACGACTGTCGCCCGCGCAAACACTAAGTCTTAGCTGTGGAGCGAGAGTAGGCGGTGCCGGTGAGCGACTGGGCTCTGGTGACCAGGTTTCTTGTGCAGCTGACCAGGGAGAGGCGCCCTCCCGTGGGTGGACACGGATGGTCCGCCGGTGCACGCGCCCAGGCCACCCCCGGTGACCGTGTCTTCTACACGGGTACATCTGCATTTGTTTCCGTTTGACTGCCCAACCTGCTCTTCACACAGTCTCCTCCTTGTCACCGAGTTATTTTCTCATTTTCTCATCTTATCTTTTTTTCTTTTCCAAGTTTTTATTGTTTTGATTTTTTTTTCTGGACAGGCTACTCAGAAGTGGTGCCAGAAACTCAGACCCTACATCCTCATCTCTCTAAAACGTTTCTTAGGATAATTAATAGGCTTAACTGAAGGATGAAGTCAACCAAGCTTATGCTTTTGTGGTGTTTTCATTTGTGGACTGTTGGCTTCCACTTGCTCAGATGTGTGTATGTGTAAAGGTCTTTCCTATGCGCAAGCACCTCATTGATTTAACTGTTAACAAATGAAAAGTATTACTATTAGTATTTTTTTTTTGAGACAGGGTCTTCCTTTGTAGTTCAGGCTGGCCCTGAGTTCACTATGTATCCCAGGCAAGCCTCGAACTCAGCAATTCTCCTGTCTCTGCCTCCTGAGTGTTGGGATTACAGGCGTGAGCCACCACACCCAGTATTGTATGTGGTTAACCGGGGATCGAACGCAGGACCTTGCACTTGTGAGGCAGGCACTGGAACCACTGAGCTAAATCTCCAGCCCACTATTAGTATTTTTAATAAGTACTTCACTAATCATGCTGCATCAAAAGCTTCTCAAATGTTCAAACTGTCAAACACACTAATGGCAGATCAGGATTCTGACAAAAGCCCAAAAATATGCAATTCTTAGTTATCATGACTACCAGAGGGAAAGATGGAAAAGGCGTCTTCAAGCCAGACTTTCTAGCTGGAAGATGATTAGCATAATACCTTAAAATGATTAGCACTAGGCAGTTCTGAAGTCTACTGGAATATATTGCATATCAGGAACAGATAAGCAAACCAACATATGTATTTTAGGTTGGAATTCTCACAAAGTTCATAATTTAAAATAACTCTTGACCCTTAAAGAAAACACACATGCACGTGCGTGCACGCGTGTGCGCGCGCGCGCACACACACACACAATACTGTCAGTGTCCTCTCTTCACAACAAAATTGGAAAGAACTAATGCACTCTAGTTTTTGCCTAATAATTGCATGCACCAGATATTTTAAAGTATTCACAAACAACATATGGCTTAGCTGTTCAATTGTACTGAAAATGTGGATTTTTAAGAATAAAAATTAGTTTGACAAGCAGCAGGCAACAGTAATCTTGAATCCCCTGTATGCTCATAAAATGGTGAAACCATCTGTACTATATGCAAACTGATGACCTTGGATTAATTCTAGCAATGTCATTACCCAATTAGTTGAAGAAGGAAAGATACTTGGGAATTACAATTACAGATCCATTAAAATTGTGCAGTGCTTTAATTCTCAAATATTTATTAAATCACATCTGTCTGATAATCATTATAAAATGACTTTTTTCTTTTTTCTCATGGAAGGAAGCCTAGGTTTTCGAGGTAAAACACTAGGCCAGGTCTGGGTGAAATAATTGTATTGCTGAACATACCTTAAATGTGTCAGTTTTAAGAATTTTGACTCCTCATTGAATCTCATGATGTCTAGCAATGCTTCTAAAAAATGTAGGCTAGAATAATCTTAGATGAACAAAGTATTTTTAATTAAAGAAAAATATAAACAGGTCTGTCAAACTATAATTTGTTTTATTATTGTACTTGTAATTTATAGAAAACATACTAAAACTCTAGGTGTCATGTTAAAGAAAACAGGCATCATTCTTTGACCAACAAAGGTGTTTTATTTTTGTTGGTTGTTCTGTCAATGGAGAATTGAAGGTGTGTTCTGTTGTTGTTGTTGTTGTTGTTGTTGTTTTGAGACAGGGTCTCACTTTGTAGTTCAGGCTGGCCCTGAGCTCACTATATAGCCCAGGCTAGCCTGGAACTCAGCAATCCTCCTGTCTCTGCCTCCCGAGTGCTGGGATGACAGGCATGAGCCACCATGCCCGGCACTGTGGTATGTGGTATTGATGGCTGGTGGGCGCCCAGCATTATATGTGGTTACCAGGATCAAACTCAGGGCCTTGCACTTGAGAGGTGGGTGCTGGAGCCACTGAGCTAAATCTCCAGCCCTTTCTAATTTTTTTTTGAGATGGGCTCACTATGTAGTTCAGGCTGACCTTACAGTCATGGAGAAACTCCTGTCTGAATGTCTCTACTATTGGGATTAGAGGCATATGACACCATGCATGACGTTAAAGAAAATTAAACTAAATGTAGAAAATAAATTCCATTCCTAAAAATATATCATAAAACAAAAGGAAAAGTTCATAATTAAAATTGTAAAACTTTGAAGTGGATTAAATATGTTAGCATGAAATAGTCTATGTAGTTACAGGTGGGAATGATTAACATGAAAAATCTTATCAAAATGAGTTTTGAATTTTTAGACTTAAAATTTTTTACCTCTAAATAATCAATTATTTTGATTTTCTGAATATTCCATATATTTCATTTCAACACTTGTTGAATTGATTATTTAGAGATTATTTAAATTCTTCCTGAGTTTCAGGATTCCTGTTTCAGCCCAGCACTACTTGGAAGAATCTAATCTCAGACTATATCTGCAGGCCTCCAAAGTAGGACATTTTTCTTATAATGAGTTAATTGATATAAATTCCCAACCTCATTCACAAAATCAACTATGTAATCTTGTTTTTCTTCTTTTACAAAAAGAAGTTGCAAGGTATAAAACTGTATCTTCACAGTTTTTTGCTGAGTGAGAATACTGAATGAGTCATTCTCATCTGTGCATCATGTCTCTAACTCCGCACTATTATCGCAGTAGTCGCTTCCAGCTGAACTTGGAAATGTGAGAACCTCACAGCAAGAAGTGTTTACCCTATACTGCTGTGAAGTTCACTTTTTACTCAAAGCTTCTCTGGCACCCCAAGCCGCAGATGTAAAATACAATTCCAGCATTTCTTTTGCCTGATTTATGTATAGTTGGCCATTTTGACAGCCAAAAGTCCCACAAAGGATTTAAAGGACAGAATTTCAAAGATTTAAGAGGAAATGCTCCCCCCTCTTTCTCTAGAGACTTTGTACATCGAGAGCTTTGAATATTTTATTCTGTGAACCTCTGACATATTTTTTTTTAGAAGTACCCTACCACTCGGTGTTGTTCTATACTAAGGTTGAAACAAAGAATCCTCCTCCCTTCCTGTGGTGTAGAGTTAGCTTTTTCATATTTAAATAGTCCTGTGTTTGACAGCCAACATCCATTGCCATTATATTTTCAGATCTTTTATGCATTTAATTTTTAGATCAAGTAATTGTAATTAGAACAGAAAAAGGTAGATACTGGGGATGTTTTCAAGGCAGAAGATAGTAAACAGTTGGAGTGGCAAGATTTTATTGAAGGGAATTTAAGAAGTAGAATATTGAGTGAATTCTTTTCACTGAATGAACTATATCAAAATAGTACATATGAGCCTAAACCCTAATTATTCAACAAACATATTTTAGGGCTACTATGTGCCAAGAATTCTGATGGGGCCTAAGTGAAGAGTAGTTAGAAAATAGATTATCTGGAAGATGCCTATAGATGTTAATCCACAGTGTAATTTAGGGCATGAGTCTTAGGTAGAGGGTGAGACCAGCTGAGCAGGAGAGCACACATCCAGGCACTTAGGCATTCACCTTGCTAAAAGATACATCTGTGGATCTAAAAGTCAGTTCACTCTTAACATTGTAATATAATGCTTCTAAAAGTATGAACTCATTTTTTTACCATGTGAGTTGAATTTTTATTAAAATGCTTTTTTCCCCCACTTCAAACACACTAAGTCATATGTGGAGGGTATAATATCCTTACAATTGGGGAACTTAATTTATTTCATTTTCCCTTGAAATTGACTCTATAGTAAGTTCATAGGGAACAATATATCCCTAATGAAATCTTTAAACTTTAACTTACAACACAGAGAAAGTGTAAATTTTTTAAAACCTCCCTGTATTTAAAGTTATTATTGATTAGAAATAAAATTTCAAAATTAATTTTAAAAATCACTGAACTCCAAAAAGAGATAAAGCAAAGCAAAAACCCAAACAGGTAAATGTTACCATCACCAGAAAGGACAAAAGGCAAGTTAATTTTAAGAAAAGATCAGATCAATTTTTCTTGTTGTATCAAAACTGATTTCTATTCTTTCTGCACAAATACATTAGCTATGCAACTCATTACTTTAGCAATTTGAAAGCAACTCCCCATTGATAAGAACATGGAAATGGGTGGATAATCTTGTCCAGAAGAAATACACAGCATAACTCTTCTAATTTCACATCATTCTCCATGGAAACATGCCACAGGCACACCATAATCATATCATTGTTCCTTTACTTTGGCCTGTGTGCTACTTAAACCTTAACAAATTGACTTTCCTGCTGACATGTGGGACTTCAAGAAGATAACTTTATGGTATAGGATTTATTAATGTTTCCCTTAAAATAAGAATTAAACAAGAGTTGACTATAATTGGAATTAGGCACAGCAGGATTTTTATGAAACAAATAGAGATTTTTTTTTTTTTTGAGACAGGGTCTTGTTTTGTAGTTCAGGCTGGCCCTGAGCTCACTATGTAGTCCAGGCAAGCTTTGAACTCAGCAATTCTCCTGTCTCTGCCTCCCGAGTGCTGGGATGACAGGCGCGAGCCATCATGCCCGGCACAAATACAGATTTTAATCATAATACTAAAATACTGAAAAAATAAAGGACCTTTTGCTGTTAAGATGGTAATTTTGTTCTTTTGTATGTGTTAAAAATTCTTAGGCACTCGTAGAAGTCCTGAAGCACACTTTAGGAACTTGTAGTCTAGATCAAGAAAACAAATAGCTCAATTTATTTGCATACTAAATCAATAGTGAAGGTTCTAGGCTTTGAAAATAACCAATACATACGAAGGTAAAACGTATGTCGCTTGGATTTGTTCATCCTTTAAACAATGAAGAAATAAGTCCTATTTAGTTCTGCAAATTGAAAACATCAATAGGAAACAACCAGCTTCTGAATATACTGAATTCTTTTATGTAAATCCAAATTCAGTAATTTTCACTTAAAAAGTTAAAGAGGGGCATTTATCCTTAGGAGTTCTCTAGTGCAAACTTTCCAATTTCTAACTACTTGGTCTTATGACCAGAATTTACATTAAAATCATGAAGAAATAAATGGGTATGACTAACGCAACACAAAAAAATCTTGCTTAGTTGTTTGGCTACAGGAACAGTGTTGAACTGTGTCATTGTGCACAGGAAATCTGAATTGTGTCCAATCTTAGCTAATCAAGAGCGTCTGCTTTCATTCTCAAGGAGAGCCTCATTGTAGGGTAAACTATAGTCACCTGATGTAAAGTTGACCTGCGAAGTCATTTCATACTGTTTGAGGCTTTAGAATAATTTTTTCCCCATCATATGTGAGGTTAATCTCAATAGAATGTACTGTAGATTAGTCATGATAATATCAAATAAATTAGAAATATAGTTTCTGAAACAAATGGTACACAAAATGCACACTCTTTTTAATACTGAATATTTCTCCTAATAATGCAAATTAAACTTGGCAGTATTTCCAAGAGAAAGAACCTATAACATCAATTATGGAATTTTTTATGGAAGATGATAATAAAGTGTTTTAGATACATTTCATGTTTCTGAGACAAAATGCCCAACATCCGATGTTAAAGGAGGATACTTTTATTTGGCTCATAGTTTGTAGAGATTTCAGTTCAAAATTGACTCTTCAAGGCTAGGTGGAGTGGCAGAAGGACACTGTAAAGGAGATACAGTTCATGGCAGGCAGAAACAGCAAGCAGCAAGCCAAAAAAAACAAACAGCTAGGTATAACCAGAGTAGAACAACCAGGGCCCTTCTTTCTGGCCCTTATATCTCACCCAGGCTACACACTTTTAGGGCAGGTAGCAATCACATACAGGTAGGGACACCTTTAATCCCAGACAGAACTATCCCAAACCAATCAGTTGATGGATTTAGTACCATTAGCCCCAGTTAAAGCACACACAGTTGATCTAGCCATCTGTGAAAAAGCCTCATTATTATTGCATAAGGCTTTGAGGGGACACATAGATATAAATCCACTTAGGCTGTCCAAAGACTTGTGCAACTCTTCTTATGCAAAGGCATTTAGCCCATCTCTGAATTACCAAAGTCCTATAAGTTTCAGCATTGCTTAAAAGCCCAAGTTAAAATCCTCCTCCAAGATTTAAGACAAACTCTCAGTTTTAAGCCCTCATACAAATGAAAACAAAGTTAAACATTTCTAACATTCAAGGACACAGGTTCCTTACACCTTTCATCCCAGCACTTGTGAGGCAGAGGCAGGAGGATTGCTGTGAGTTTGAGGCTTGCCTGGGCTACATAGTGAGCTCAGGGCCAGCCTGAACTACAAAGTGAGACCCTATCTAAAAAAAAACCAAAAAAACCAAGCAAACAAAAAACCCTGATAACAACAATAACAACAACAACAACAACAACAACAACAACAACAACAACAAATATTGGCATTCCAAAAGGTACAAATAGTGGGATAGAAAGGAATAGGAACAAAGCAAGTCCAAAATCCAGCAGGGCAAACATTAATGCCTATAGTTCCATGTCTGATATGTATGGTGGTCTGTGGCAAGACGTGAACTACGAAAGTTTGGGTGGCTCCACCCCTATTGCACTGCCAGTGCTTGTGGAATCCACAGGCTTTTTCTTGGGCCAACCCTGCTGCTCTCTTCCATACTTCCTCGGAGGATCTACACTTCTGGCTTCCCAGACTTCTGGGGTCGCACTGTATTCAGTTTTCCTCTTGATACTAAATCCTGTTTTAGTTGCTTTCCTTGTTGCTGAGACAAAGTATCTGACAATCAACCTTACAGAAAGAAAACTTTATTTGGGTAACAGGTTGTAGAGGGTTATGTAAGTTCAGAATTGGCTGGGTGGGTCCACGGTAGGCTGGAATGGTAGAAGAGCCTTGCAGAGCATAAAGCGTTCATAGTAGGCAGAAAGCAGCAAGCAATAAGACAATCAGGAAGTGTTAAGCAGAGACCTTCCTCTGTCGCTTACACTTTATCCAGGCCCCAAACCCTTAGGGTTGGTAACTCACATCCGGGTTGTGTAGCCTTAGTCTTAGTCAGAAATATGCCAAACAAGCCAGACTAATTTAATAATCACTGACCCTTAATTCCAGCATCACACACTAGATCCAGCCACCTGTGGAAAAGGCCCCCCTATGACTGCATACAACTTTGGGGACATCCAGACACAAACCACAACAAAAAGGATGCAAGTAACTGGAATCAGTGGACCACATGGATCACCTGTTTCCATCACAGAGCTGCAAAATAAACCACCACAATAATCCCTGGATTATAAATCAGGTATTTTTTTCTTTTTTTCTTTTTTCTTTTTTTTTTTTTGCTTTTTGAGTCAGGGTCTCACTTTGTAGTTCAGGCTGGCCCTGAGCTCACTATGGTGCCCAGGCAAGCCACCGCGAACTCAGCAATCCTCCTGTCCCTGCCTCCCTAGTGCTGGGATTACAGGCGTGAGCCACCACGTCCGGCATTGTGATATGTGGTGTTGATTGTTGGTGGGCGTGTCTCCACGCCCAGCATTATGTGTGGTTACCGGGGATCAAACTCAGGACCTTGCGCTTGCGAGGCAGGCACCAGAACCACTGAGCTAACCCTCCGGCCCCAGGTATTTTTTTCCTTTGCTCAGGGTTAGTTCAGTAAAGTATGGGTGCTCCACTGTATAGATTTTCTAGACTTTTTAAAGATTAAAACTGAGTGAAGCATTTCTCCTTTTTCTAGAACAGTATTACCTGGAAAATGTTGTTATATCAGGATCCAGAGAGAAGTCAAATCACGGAGGTATGATTTAGCTTTTTCCTTGTAGCTTTGTACCCACTAATTTTACTGGCCCAAGAATATCACCTGGACAAAATTTGGCTCACTGGGAAAAGAAAGCATATTCTACCCACAGTGAAATAATGCAAAGGTTGTGAATATATTTTCAATACACAGAGATGTCAAATTATTCTCAATCACAAAATGAATTGGGGAGTGTGATTATTGTATATGATCTGAGATATAGCATCTTTGAAAGGACATGGCACCGAGGACTGGAGAAAATTATCACTAGCTTCTGTATGTGTTGAAGTATATTTTCTCAAAGATGTGTTCAAGTTCTAATCCTAGATGCTGTGTGACCACAAACCAAAAGAAGTAGGATCATTGCAATAAATAAAATTGCATTATAAAGAGGAACATGATGCATCGTGATGGCTGTCCTCAAAAGAACTTGAAAATTAAATAAGGAGCCACAACCTTGTGACAAAAGAAGCATAGGGCATGGGTAAAACAAGGGTTATCACAAAGCATCAGCCCCTAAGACACAAAGTAGTTTTTTGCTTTGCAGGTTTCCAAGAGGATGACTGTGATATGTTGAGTTTGACCTTATAGTTCCTAGAGTATGAGACAAAAAATATCTCCTGTTGTGCCACTCAGTTTGGGGTACTTATTATAGCTGTCCCAGGAAACCAGCACACATGGTAGTAGCTGGTGACCTCAGTGTGACCTGATGAGGAGATATGCACATGACCCCAGTGTGGGGTGGAGTCTCTGCAATGCCACGTGGGTAAAATAAACCAATCACAATTCAAGTTTTCCAAAGAATGTAGAGTGAGTCAGAAATAAGTAGCATTCAATGAAGGTGCCCTGTGTACAGAAAGGCCCTTGAATTAAGAGAGCTTTCTCACAAAGAAGTTCTGCTTATGCTTGACTTCATCACGGAATTAATAACTGAAGTGATCAGAGCTTGTCAGAGTAGCAAAAATAAAACAAAAACAAAACAAGTCAAGTTATATCTGTGATATAAGAACCTAGCACCAAATTAGTGTATCTGGTGAGTTTGTGATAGCTCAATCTTGGAAACAACCCAAATGCCCATCCACTGGAGACTGGATAATGAAGATGTGGTTTTTCTTTAAAATGGAGCATTGCTCTGTCATAAAGAATGATAAATTCTAGCGTAGCGCTGCTATGATGCAGTCACCTTTGAAAAGCATAACCTGTAAACACATGAGCGTTTGGGATGATACCCTAGATCTAAACTGTAACAGTATCTAAAGCACAAAACAGTAGTCGCTGCCCTTTCATTATAATTGTTTGAAAGAATGGAGTCAAGAGCCATTCTCTTCCAAATAGATCAGCACCGCACCCCTGTTCTTTTTAAATAATCTTCAGAGTTACTAAAGCTTCTACTGCAAAAAGATCAGAAAAGTAGAAAATATAAAGCCTTTTCCTTCATGTTCTCCAATGTGTCATTCCTCCTTGCCTTTCTGTCTTTCTGTGTCTCTATTTTTTTTTACTGTCTGTGTGGATATATTAAATAGTACTTTGGAAAGAAGAAGGAAAAAATGCATAAGAACTTAGACGCTTAATACTTGATCCCTATGTAGTTGGAGTTAAAAATAGAATTTTCAAAGGAAGTTAGTAAGAAATTTAATTAGGATGCAACATAAGTGAATATAAAATTAACGGAAAATAGAATAGAAAAGTTAAAGTCATAAAGATAATAGATTTCCACATAATAACACAGATGTTCTTTGTGGGGTATTTTCAATGATTAATGAATGAATATAAAGAACTACAGCCCTCATGGCACAAAGGGAAGATAGAACCAGGTGTTTAACAGATACATTGATTGAATGATATCTTTGTGCTAAAGATAGTAAAGATATGAGTCAAGCAAAGGGAAGAAACAGGGAACCTTCTACATTTTTTAAAACTATATTTCTCAGTAGTTCAGGCTATTTTTTTGTAGTTCAGGCTGGCCCTGAGCTCACTATGTAGCCCAGGCAACCCTCAAACTCAGCAATCCTCCTGCCTCTGCCTCCCGAGTGCTGGGATGACAGGTGTGAGGCACCACACCCAGCATTGTGGTGTGTCTTACCAGGGATCAAACTCAGGACCTTGTACTTGCCAGGCAGACACCAGAACCACTGAGCCAAATCCCTGGCCCATATTATATGCTTTTAATTAGTAAATACACAAGTTGAGCAAATAAAGGTCAAGTAATATATTTATGAATCATTGTATAATTACATAATTACCTTATCTAATTGCATTATTTTGTGTTTATGGATTTAAATTATTATCTAGTGATATTTACATTGTAAATACAGAAATTCTGTTAGTGTTTCTTGTAAGGGTGGTTTGGTTACAAGGTATTTTCTCAGTTTTTATCTTTTGGGATGTTGTTCATGTTTTCATATTTTATGTTAACTTATGTTTTACTGATTGTTTTAGTTTATTAAGACATGTGTGGAATACATGTTTACATTCCTTATGGGAAGTTGGCATATGAAAAAGTAATTCTTTTTCACCCCCTTGCTTTGTCTTGTTCTCCCTTCCATGCATACCTCATCTCTTTCCTTTATTTGCACGTGTTCCCAACATACAATGTCCATGTTCTCTGTGTGGAGTGTGTCCACATGCACAGCACATTCCAAATCCTTTTTAAAATCCCATCCCTTCCTCCCTCTGCATCTCTTGATTCCCCAGACACAATGATGAGTGGAAAAGAGTAGAAGATGCTGAAAGAATTTCAAATATGTTCAGCTGTTTGACTTTGACAAAGGAGCCAGACACACCCACTAGGGAAGAAACAGCCTCTTTAATAGATGGTACTGCGAAAACTGGCTTTCCCTAAACCGACTCTAGACAATGTATCTCTCACCACGTACTAGACTCAAATCAAAATGGATCAGAGATCTAAGTATCAAATCAGAAACAGTCCATTAAAAGACAAGACAAACACAACTCTTGAAGTAATCACAAAGACAGGCAAGGACTTTCTGAACCCAACACCAGTATCACAGGAAATAGTTGTGAGAAACAACTGAAATTGTATTGAACTGAAAAGCTGCCCAGCAAAGAAACATCCAGTGGTGTGGAAGACAATGTACAGAATGCAGAAACTTTCTGCTGGTGGTTCCTCAGATGGAGGATATTTAGACTACATAAAATATTAGACGCTCTATATAAAAGATACCAACAAAAAATGGGCAAGTGAAATGGAAAGACATTTCTCAGAATAAGAAATCCAAATGGCCAGTAAATACATGAAGAAACATTCAAGACCACTGACCATTAAAGAAGTAAAAATTAAAATAACACTGATAATTTATCTAACTCTGAAACAATGGCCATCATCAATAAAACAGATAAAAATACTAGAGGGGTTGCAGGGAAAATTTTTCTACACTGTTGATAGGAATTCAAGCAAATACAACCACTTTGGAAATCACTGTGGAAATTCCTTTAAAAAAAACCAAGACTAGAAATTCCACTTGACTCAGCTTTCCCTCTTCTAAATATCTTCAAAAGAGTAAAAGACAACATAATATAGACATACATGCATATCTTTGTTTATAGTAGCATAATTCCTAGTAACGCAGTTTTGAAAGTGACCCATATATCCATCAACAGATCAATGAATAAAGAAAATGTGGTATTTACACACCCTGAAAGATTACTGTGCCATAAAGATAGAAGAATATTGAGTCATTTTGTAGGAAAGTGGAAAAACTTTGAGGCCATGCTATGTGAAATAAATTAGATGCAGAAGCTTAGCACACTGTTTCTTTTACCTGAGAAACCTGAAGTAAAAATAAAAAGGATAAATAACAGAAAGGAGGGAGAGCAATTGTTTTCAGAGGGGGAAAAAGTTCAAGAGATGCATATTCATTTTTAAAAGCTAGCTTTGGGCTGGAGATTTAACTCAGTGGTTCCAGTTCCTGCTTAGCAAGCACAAGGTCCCTGGTTGGATCCCGGTAACCACATACAACAATACCAGGCATGGTGGCTCATGCCCCTCAGCAGTCAGTACCACATGCCACAGACGCTGGGCATGATGGCTCAAGCCTGTAATCCCAGTACTCTGGAGGCAGAGGCAGGAGGATTACTGAGTTTGAGCCTTGCCTGGGCTACATAGTGAGTTCAGTGCCAGCCTGAACTACAAAGTGAGACCCTGTCCCCCCCCACCAAAAAAACCCCCCAAAACTAGCTTTGTTTGAATTAACAATCAAGTAGCCATTTTGTTTCTTTCTTTATTCTTTTTTTTTTTTTTTGAATACTTAGTTTGCTCAGCTCTTTAAATTTGTCAGTTCTGTTCCTTCTGGAACTTATTTTTTTCTGCAGGAGCCATAAGACATTCTTCTTGGGATTCTATTGGAAATAATGAATCAGTTCTTTATTGTCTTTTCAAGATTGTTTTCTTGTCTTTGAGTTTCATCAGCCTTGCTATTATATGTCCATTTGGAGTTCTCTTATTTCTCATGGTGGAAGTTTGCTGACATTCCTATATATGCTGGTTTATGTTTTTCACTATATTTGGCAAGATTTAGCCATTGTTATCTTTGATATATTTTAAGTTGCTTTGACTCTTTCCTTCCCTTCAGCACATGCATTACTCATATACTGTCACTGTAAGGTTTATTACATTTCTCCGAGGCTCTGTTCAGCTTTATCCATTTTACTCTGAGCTTCCATAGTCCTTCAGTCCACTCAAATTCACAGAATCCTTTTTCTACCAGTTCTAATCTACTGTTCAGCATATCTAGCAAATTTTTTTATATTTATTGTTATAGTTTCCAAGTCTAAGACTTCTACTTCATTCTCTTTGGTAACTATTCACTTTTGGTATTGTTTATTTGATATGATATTGTCATCCTAACTTTCTTATTTAATCATGATTTCCATTACATTAAAAATATTTATGGTGACTGATTTTGAAATTTGCACGACATATCCAGTATAGTTTATTATTTCAGGCAGTGTCTATTGCTTTCTTTAAAAAGTGTATGCAGTTCTTGAGCCATGCTTTTTAGTGTTTTTGAATGTCTCATTCATTTTGCTTGGAAAATTGACATTTTATGTAATACTTTGTAATCCTGTCAGTTTTCCTTCCATTCCCAGAGACTTTTGGTGCTCTTCCTCTCATAGAAATAGCATGGGCTTCCCCGGTCACTCTGGGACAGAGGACACAGGCAAGAGTGTCTTCATCTTCCTGTTAGGCTCTTCTAATTGCTAGTTGACTGTTGTGTTGTTTCCGGCGATGACCCTGAAGGCTCCTGCTGGGCAAGTTATGCCAGTCAAGCATGGGCGCCCTTGGAACAGTAGTTCCTGAGACCACAGTTAGGTAGTAGCTGCTTCCATCTGTTTCTTCCTTGACTCAACTCCCAAAGTGGCTGCCCTACTGTTCAACCTCTGTCTTTCTAAGGTCTGTGCATTTGCCCACTACCCAAACCTACACTGCTTTTAAAGACCATCTTTAAGTTTAAATTTCCTTAAGTTCAGATGCAAATGATGGCAGTTTCTTTGGGAAATATTTTATGCTATATTTTTAGTGGCCTGATATTTATAGTAGGTCTTATCTCGGAGGCATAGTTTGGTTCAGGAACAATGGGATATTTTTCTTCTACTTTAGACGCTCCACTGAGTGTTCAGTAGAGGATGCAGCCAATAGCTCGGGGTCATCTTCATTTGTTTCTAATGACAGTAAAAACTGCTTTATAAGTCAGAGCAAAAGCAACAGGGGCCTTTACATTCTCAATAATCCCCTACTGGGGAGGGAGATCCTATTTCATGAGAAGAGATTGCGCAGAGAAAGAAATCTCTATATATTAACTTCAGTTACTCAGAACTTAGCAATAGATAGCTGAGAGCAGAATGAGAAATAATGAAGTTCTGTTTCTGATGGAAGAAACCCTTTGATTCTAGTCTGTTGTGTCCACAATTTATGATCATGTTCCCACTAGTCCAGAGTTTATGTCTTGTTGAGCTGGGATGGGGCGAAAGTAGGAGTCATCCTATTTCAAATACGAGTCTCTCACTTTTCTCACTAGATTCTTGTAGTTTCTTGATTTTGTTTCTTCATCTACAATGACACTATAATTGCCAGGGATATTAAATGTTTTAGGGTAAGTTTACTGGTGATCCTCCTCATACTGGCATGGAAGAAGTTGATCTTGTCTTACTTGTTTTTCATCAGTAATAATATCTTTATCACTTCTTCTATTCAGGGTTACAAATGCTCAGTTTCTAATATTATCAATTCAGTTTCAGTGTGGCATTCTTTAGTAAAGCAGAAACATTTTGGGCATTAGTGCCATACATTTAAATCTGCTGATTCATAAATTACTGAATTATTCCTTGTGGGATAACCTATAATTATCTTTACTATTCATGGTAAAATTGTCCCAAATTGGTTAATAGCAGCCTCTCAAAGTTAGTAAATTTCCCATCAAAATGCCCCCGTTTGCATGTGATAGATCGTTGTTTTGGGGCCAGATGTACCATGTTTCCTTTTACTGTCATCCCTGCACACCTGGGATCAGTCACTTTTGCATGGGCCCTTGGTTTCTCTTAGTGGAACATGGTCTTTAGAAACAATAATCTGGGTGAAGTATACAAAGGGAAGATAGATGCTATTCACTTGAATTAATCTAAATCCAGTAATCGGCACACACCAAGCTATATGTCCCAAAACAGCAAAGAAAAATTTGAGTTTAAGGATGTGCAAATAAAACCGGGAAGGAGCCTCACAGAGCAACAAGGTCAGGCGGTGGGTCTGCACTTTAGAGTGGAGAACAAGGATTAAGAAAAGCTGGTTGAGAAATAGTTCTAAAACTTTGCTGAACTTGACATAGGATCTTTACGCAAATTCATGCACTGGAGGAATCTCATTTCCAATCACCACCTTGTTCCATGTCATTAAGGAACAATCTGTTTTATATTTCCTCACATGGGCGGACTGTAAAGAATAAAGTTGGTGGGGAATTAGGAATGCAACAGGTGACTTTGCTGGAAAATTATCTTCACTGCTGTTGAGGGCTCGAGTGACATATTTTAATGTGTACCACATAGGTTGTGAATATATTCATAATTTTAAATCACTCCTAATTGGGATTTTGTTATTTGAAGCCAAATATATTCATAACAGAATATTACTATAAAACAAATTATGTTATGTTATATTTAACTTGCCATGTTTTTCTAATTCTTAACAATTAGGAATGATCATTTAGGTCATTTGTGTGACTATTATCAAGGTTTCTCTGTGTTTGAAAATCAAAGCTTTTATTTTAGAATGGCATTGTATTTAGAGGAACATTATAAAGAGAGTAAGGGGATCCCTCCATAACTTTTTCCCATTGTGCTAGTCAAGGTTCACCAGAGGCTTAAGAGTTAAAGTATGTGTGTGTGTGTGTGTGTGTGTGTGTGTATGCATTAAACACTCATACATACACATACATAATGAAATAAGTCATGCATCTTTGTTTTTAGAGGTCTACATTGTAATTTATAATTTAATCCCTTATGTAATAAGATTCTACATCATGAATTAATGTGTGACTTTCTCTGGAACTTATACATCAACTGTGACTGTTTTTATTATTAGTCATTATGCCCTCATTATACAGTATAAGGTTTAAATGGCTCTTATAGATGTAAGGATGACTACATTGTTTTAAATCTAGTGCTTTAAGACTCACTGAATCTCCTGAAGTATTGACTGAATGCTAAACAACATGTTTCAGAACAAAAATACCTATTACTTTTTTTTTTTTTTGAGACAGGGTCTCTCTTTGTAGTTCAGGCTGGCCCTGAGCTAACTATGTAGCCTAGACAGGCCTCGAACTCAGCAATCCTCCTGTCTCTGCCTCCTGAGTGCTGGGATTGCAAGCGTGAGCCACCACGCCCGGCACCTATTACTTTTTATTAATTTAAAATTTGGCCTTAGGAAAAGAAATGCAAAATTCCTCTCCCCACTACATACTAATATTCTTTGGCATATCTTAAATGTGAAAATATATTTAATCTAATTTTCATCCACTTTATAAAAATTCTTACACAAATTTACTCTAAACATAGGGAAGTAATTGTTTTTTATCATCTGTAAGAAAACAAACAAAATAATTTGTCATACCATATGATTTGAAGTTGAGACTCATTTGTTAGCTGCAAGGAATACGAACTGAAATATTGTTCCTTTTGTGGGGCAGGCAGGATCACAATCTTGTTAATGACAGAAAGGTGGTAGCACTAGAAGACGTAGATGTATCCTAATCGAAAACAGAGGGATGTTATCTCCTTTCTGGGGACACAATGCACATACTTATTTTTCCACTGTTGCTTTGATAAACACATGTTTTCTGCTATGTGTTCTTTCATTTTACCCCTCTTCTCAGGTGATATTTATTTACTCCTTTAAAAAAATCATTTTCGTTACTCTTTCGTATATCATCTGCTTTCTCACAATAATTCTCGGATAAATCATGTTATTAATATTGTTAGTGAAAACGAATTACTTAATATGTGACCCAACATTTTATTAAAGAGTACTCTAGTTGTTTACTTCTTAAAATATGATCCATTTTTACACTTACTCTGGTAGCTGGTTTGATTTATACTGATGTGGAGATGCATCTCTTTGACTTTGGGGAGAGTCACATATGGGTGTGACATGTAAAAATGAGAATTAATATATGTGGATGTAAAGTACCCTAAATGCTTAAGTTTTGCTTAGAAGCCAATTTACTCAGTTTAATAATACCCTACACATTCCCCTAAGTAATCTGACTCCTCTTTCTGTGTATTTTTCTCTATACTAGAGTACTAGTTCCAAGTCTTTCCAATTCTTTCACACAATACATCTTAGTAGCAGAAATAATAATTTTAGGTAATTTCATGCTTAAGTGTATTTTTTTCCATCCACTGAATGGGATATTACATATGTCACATATATAAGGGAGGGAATATTATATACCTGACATACAGCTTATTGAGAAATATGGCAGCTAAACATATTTTTAAATTATAGAACACAAATTCTTGAAAAATATTTGCATTCTATACAATACTTAGGGCTCTTTCTTCCACACCCTTTCAGGAATCTAGAAGCACAGGGACAGGTGAGAGAAAAACCTGGAGCTGTAAGTTGTTTTTATGTAGCTAATAATTCTTTTAAAAGTTAACATTTTTATTGGTACAAATTTGTCATGGTGGGGAGTTGGTGCGTTTACATTACACTTTCAAGTTTTACTTTTCTTCCTTTCTTCTTCCCTTTGCTTCCTCAACTCCCTTCCCAAATACCAATGACCCATTGTCAACAGAGGAATGAATTAAAAATTTGGCAATTTATACACAATTGAATCTTCCTCTCCCAATGAGAAGGATAAACCAGTCATTTGTAGGAAAATGGAGGCATATTGTGATCATAATGTTAAGTGAAGAAAATTACACACAAAAGCTTACACATTGCGGTATCTCTGATCCGGGAAACTGAAAACCTAAATAAAGTGCAGCACAAAAGACAGACGATAAGAGTTATCAATATGGATGAATGGCTAATCATTGTGTGTCAAGATTTCTCCTTTATATTTGGGGAGCTTATAGCTAACCTAAAAATTTCATAGAATAATATAAGGATGACATGATATTCTAATCACTATTATCTCAAACTATCCAATAACTTAGGAAACACAATCATCGAAGGAAAAGAAGGTAAACTTATTTACATTCTTTGGGTTTGTCTTATAAAAGGCCGTGCTGAGTCTTGCTTGAGCTGTTGAATGCTGACAGCGAACAGCCCGTTCGTGTGTGACGAGCTGGTCTTTAGGGTGCTCAGCAACAGCGTGGCTCTGCTCAGTACTTCGTTTTCTTACTAATGAAGTTGAGTCAAAGACCCTCTGGAAGTCAATGGGAATTCTGAACCAGGGCCAGGAAGATGAGGAAATGGAACAGAATGAGAAACTGGCCCGAAGTCCTCTAACGGTAGATAATCATATTTTATATGTTAGATGGTTTCCAAAGGGCTTCACTCATTCATCTCTCATGTACTTCTAACCTTTGAATAAGATTGGAGCCACGCAGCACTTGTCTTCTGAGGTCAGTTAATGGGGCGTATAACACAGATAACGCTGAGAAAGTTAATTTGTCATTCTCATGCAATTTATATGAGGGGAAAGAGGAGAATTCATAAAACCATATGGTCTACAATTCAATTTCCTTTTGTTATTTCAAAATATCTTTTCTGATAGTGATCATGAAAAATAGGATCTTTCTTATTGTTAACTATTCTTATTCTTGCCTTCACTTTAGTTTCTAAAATCTTGAACTTATATAACATTAAACCTAAAAAAGGACCTAAATTATCTAGTGCCAAACATTAATGTAGCAACACTTTCAGTGTTTGAAGTAAAATGGAAATAATATGATAAAATAATTTTAGTGTTCACCTTATTTGTAGCATACAACTATCTGAAACTATTTAAAATTGTTATGGCTAATTTTCCAGAAGCTACCATATATAAATTGAATTTTTAACTCATAATTTTCAACTAGTCTTCTTTATGAGAATGATTCTGTCCTTGTCCATGAGCTGCAAAAATAAAAACAGGGCATATATGTCTGGTCTCTAGATTCTAGAAACATCTAAGACATTCTGATTGGCACCAGGAAGATTGGCCTCTGAGACTGTGGGAGCACACAAGGAAAAAACTGCAAATTAGGGTCACATGAAATATCAAATGAGATATAATGAAAATTTTAATGTATCATATCAGAGTAAAGGGAAAAAACAGTGATCATAAAAATTCATTTTAAAGAACAAATTAAGGAGGAATATTTGTCTTCATCACGTAATCAATGGAAGAGGCAACTAATATATTTAAATGAGGAATCAAGACTGGGGATTTCAGGGTCCGGGATTTAACTCTGTGGAGCTGCACTTGGCTCGCATGGTCAGAAGGTTGATCTCTGTTACAAAAAAATTAAAAATCTGGGATTTTTTAAAGCAGTTATCAGTAATACAGTGATATAATTTAAATTTTATATTCAATATTAACAGATCTAATAAACATAAACAACAAAGACAAATCTCAAGCTTGGCATTTATATCCTCTTATAAAAGTATACAGGGCTTGCCGGGCGTGGTGGCTCATGCCTGTCATCCCAGCACTCGGGAGGCAGAGACAGGAGGATTGCTGAGTTCGAGGCTTGCCTGGGCTACATAGTGAGTTCAGAGCCAGCCCAAACTACAAAGCGAGACCCTGTCTCAAAAAAAAAAAAAAAAGTGTACAGGGCTCATTATTAAACATTTGTAAAACTATAGACACTGTTACATAAGAACTAGTATTTACTCATAATCTCCATATTCAGGGAGATAATACTTACAGTTGTAGTTTATCTCCTGTGGTGTTTCTAAGCATATATTTTACATTGATAATTATGTTCTAGATGTATGCACTTCTATCCAGTTCTTTATACTTAATATACATTAGAGATTTTAGCAGAATTGTGCATTTATCTTAAGATGCTGCTATATTTTGACAGTGTCTATAATATGAAAACATATATTTAATTGATTTTATTGGTACATTTTATATATACATCATGATCACACTCAACACTAAGAATTTGTATCTATACATGACACATCTTGATTCTCATTTTTTCCCGTGTCCCTGCCCTCTCCGTGACTCCCATATACACACAAGCTTTGTTTCCTTATATTCATCAAATGTTTTCCTTCCCTTCTTTACTTTCCCCTCCCCCCTTGCCCTTTTCCTTTTGAACATTTTCTTCCTTTAAAGACACATATTTATAGAATTTTCCAATTGGAACAAGTTTATGCAGAGGTTGATTTCATTTCACTAGAACAACAACCCCTTTGAGAAATCATATGTCTGATAATGTTATCTTCCTCATTTTCAGAACTCACAGAAACTGAGTCCATCACAATGGGACCCATGTTTCCAAGACCATTTCCAGTGTTTTTCCTAAATAGTACAGGGGACTTCACTAGGACTTATCTGGATGGGACCCAGACAGAATGGACCTCATATCAAAATAACAATGACAGGAAAAAAAAAAAAAACAATGACAGAGCTTCAAATGCAGATTTTCACTTTTGAGTAGAAACAAAAAACTAAAGCAAAAGGATTTTGCTTAGCGTATAATTGTTTATTTCCAAGACTATAAATCTTTAGTTTAATTTGGTCTATTTTAAAACACTGATCAAGTGCTCGCTTCGGAAGCACATATACTAAAACGCTGATCAAATATAAATAAAATGTTTTGAGCAACAGCAGCCAGAAAAGTTACTGGCAGTTTTTCAGTGTTGACATCTTTCCAAGCAATTTACTCTGCTTGGCAGAATGCAGGAGCCAGTTCTACTCTTCGGTGACTAGCTAATGTTTTAAACATATATTCTCCACCTTTTTCTTAACCCAAATGAAAATGGAAATAACTGCAATTTTGAGAAAAGGACAGAGTGCGGAAGAGCTAATTAAACTTTGGACAGAAATCTCTGAAAACTGTTGTTTCAAAGAGAATGAGCAAGTTATCCACATTAACACACATTTTCATATTAAAAGCAAAGTCTTTAAGGGGACATGCCATCTGTCATTGCTGTATAGATGACCCTGATACAAACTTTAAATGCTACAAATAGCTGGGTTTTATCCAACAAGTTTTCGCATTATTTAAAAATAATTAGCTGAGAATATAATTTCAATGTTCTAGAATTATTTGTAATTACTCTTTTTTAAAGTCTTTCTGATTGAGCTGCTAAAATAATTAAGATATTGAATTTATTCCTGTATTGTTTCTAACAACGGTAGTTTATATTGCTTGCTCTAGAGCGTGAGCACATTTGAACCTTAGCATAACATAGGCAGAAGAGTAAGAATTTTTGGAGATCACAGGGGAAACGTACTAGAAGGACACTGGGTGTAGAATATAGCAATTAAGAATTGCATCTTTTTTCAAAAAGAAATTCTAGTATCTATAACTCTCTCACATAATGTCAAAGAATGAATGAATGAATGATGTGTGTGCTTACCAATCAAATCTGCATTCCAGGAATGTCTAAAACTCTCAAATGGGAATGTTTGCTTCCCTTTTTGATTTTTTTCATGTTTTTTATTTGTCTGACATTCAGGTAAAAGGCAGTAATATTAAAGAATCACTTGAATCAATAAGGCCTACCCAAATGAATCAGGAGAAATTTTTGTGGTAAGAAAATGAGAGGCGAAGCTGGAGGAAAAGGATGGAATCATAACTGTGCTTGAGTAGGGGAACATTTTAAAAACATGTAAAGAGAGACACAGGGAATATTTTTAAAACATAAGGGAAAAGACAAAAACTTATTTTTTTAAACAAATCCATTTCTCATGTTTGTGTTGTTCTGTTTTTCAAAATAAATGTGGATTATCGAAATTTATCTATGTGCTAAGACCCTGGATGATTAATACTATGATTTTTCCTTTAAAAATTCCAGAAGTGCCAGGTGTGGTGGCCTGTAATCCCAGCACTCGGGAGGCAGAGACAGGAGGACTGCTGAGTTCTAGGCTTGCCAGGGCTACATAGTGAGCGCAGGGCCAGCCTCAACTGCAAAGCGAGACCCTGTCTCAAAAAAAAAAAAAAAAATTCCAGAAGCTGTTGTATCATTTTTTATAGTAGGGATCTTTACATCAAGATAGAACTTATGCTAAATGACAATGATTTTCTTTCAAGAGTTTAGTAAAAATATGGATAAAAGTGAGGAGTGTTTATTTAGGACAGTATTGTTTATTCTTTCCACTCTGTGTTTATATGATTCTTGTTGATGGTAACACTATTACTTTCCTAATAGGCAAATAAAAATGTAGTAAGAATAAAAGTCAAAATTCAACCCTACTATTGCATACTTTAATTCAATAATTCCTGAAAGAAATTGATATATAAATTATGTTACTAGGTTTTTTAGTAATAAATGTTTCCAGAGATTGTTGGCTATTGAACCCTTTATGAAATCATGTCAATCGAGAGAGCTTATTTTAACGACAGCTGGGGAGAGAGCAAGCTATAACATGTGACTGAATACATTTAGTGAAGACACGATCTGCTATTCTGTGAAGAATAACCCCCAGCGCACACTTCTACTGTCCTGTTTGACATGGATGTAATGTCACTCAGAGTCTTCAAAGTTTTATATTTGTTGTGAAGCATGTATCACGATTGCTTTAGGAGATTCTTAAGTAATCTTTGACCATGATTTTGAGATAACTTATGAGTAACCAGTTGCCATATCTGGCACTTAACATTGCTATAATTTTGTTATTATTATTCAAAAAATAATGGGATATCTGGAGCTTGGGAGAAAAGTAGAGAGGTGGGGACAAAAAAATGCAGGTCATATTGTTCTACAAATAGAGTTGTCACTATCTCAAATTCTCTGTTATCAGTGCTTTTATTTTTGTCTTCTCAATACTATAATGTAATCAAGGAAGTTGGAGCCAGTTGAAGGGCACAGGATTTTTTAAGGGACAAAGGAACTCAGTGTCTAAACTCTAGCTCTGTCACTGGCCAGTTGGGGGCAAGTCATTGACTTCATACCTCACTTGCACTCCTGTAGCTGAGTGAACTCATGCCATTTATGTCTTTGCAAGTGTTAAATGAAAGAACCAACGCGAAGGGACTCGTGGAGTATCTGACTTGGGTTATGAGGTAGCGCGTGCGCACTGGCTCAGGCAGGGTTCTCCTGAGGAGCAGAATCAGCACAGCAACTGCGCAGGGGATTTACAGAATCAGAGCAGGAGAGTCCACAGTTTCTCTGCATAGTTATAGAGCCAGAAGGCCAGTAGCTGTTCAATCCAGGAAGAAGGAAGCTACAGGAGGAGAGGGCTCACGGATACCGCACCCATCGAAGGCGGGAGCCCAAAAATTCGCTGTGGCCTTGTCAGCGCAGAAGACACTCCAGATCTATGTCCAGAGGCGATGATGAAGATTGGAGGTTTTCCAAAGTTTTTGTTTCCGTCTTCTTTCTGCCTTTATTGTGCGCAGGCCACAAACCCCTTACTTTTCCCCATGCACGACAGAGTGGCTCTTTCCTGCTCAGATGGTTGGCTGCTTTGTCCATCGTCCCCTGACACCCAGAACAGCTGCTTGGTGGAGTTAACACATCACGTAACAGCCCGAGGTGCTAATATCTGTGGCCATCGAGACAGGGGGGCACTCTGATTAGCACGTTTCCTAAGGGTTGTTCTTTGGAGGGCACTTGGGGTAGGACAGCAGGAGCACCCCACCTGACGCGCCTTCCTGTGGCTGAACTTCTCTCAGACCAGTGGCATTTCGTGGAAATGCAGCAAACAGTGTCAAAAACGGGATCATCGGTTACTCATTCTACTCGTAACACTTGCTGCAGACCCTATGATGCTATAGTCTGTGGTGATATATGTGGATATGATCCGCAGTAGTGGTTTCAGGGTATTCATACGTAGCCTAAGATTATTCTAACAGGTGCACTTTGTTGGCTCACTCTGGGATTTTCAAGCAGAAAATGTAAGCCTCACACCTTTGTCCTTCTTCACTCATAAAGTATATATATTATTCACTAGGTTGAATAAAAATATTCATAAGCTTCTATGGCTCTGGAATTGTTTTAGGCTGCAGGACAGTATCTTCAAGAAATATTAGAATCAAGTGAATACCATTGATAAGGATATACATATTGTGCATTTTCAATTTGGTTTATTTTTAGATTTATATATTAAAATTGTCTTGGTATTTTATTGGAAAACATGGAAAGTGCACTATTTAAAAGTGAACATCTTTATTAAACTGAAAACCTCATGAAATGTAAATTTGAAAAAGAATACAAGAATAACACCAAAAATACTTTATATACAATCTGATCCTTGCAAAAGTTCAGTCCATTGAGAAAATAGAGACATATAACCCTTGCTTTTGTAAAGTAAAATGTTCAGCCCCTAAAAACTGTGCAAAAGCAATGGGAGGTGGGAGATTGTTTTTGTTTTTAGTATGCTAACCACCTTCGGTTATACTTCTCAGGATAATAAAATTACTAGCTACACTTTCAAGGAAAAATGGGTGTGCTATTATAAACAAAAGTACTAGAAATAAGTGGTCAGAGGTGTAAGAGTATAAATTTAAAAAACTGAAAAAATTAACACTTGCAGTTACTATGACTATAAAAACAGACAATAAGGACATACACATTTGTATATGTTAAAAGGATTGATTTCATAGTATCTGAATTATATCTCAGTATAGTTATATGAACAAGAGGATGAAGACTGTTGTAGTGAGGAGAGTATACTTTGAGATATATTTGAAATGTAAGTTAAAGTTAGTTTCTACATATTCAATGCAGGAATCTCTGATTTCTTTCATATTCAGTGGAGTAAAATGAAGATTTTAAACCATATTACCATTGCTGAGTAAATGTTTGTGTCTTAAAACTTGGCAAAGTTTGATGTGTATCTCATGTGAATTAACTCAGTTCCAATGATACACCAATTAGTTATGCTAAATTATTATTATTTGAGACAAGGTCTCACTTTGTAGTTCAGGCTGACCCTGAGCTCTCTATGTAGCCCAGGCAAGCCTCGAACTCAGCAATCTTCCTGTCTCTGCCTCCTGAGTGCTGGGATTACAGGCGTGAGCCACCACACTTGGCATTTTGGTGTGTGGTACTGATTGCTGGTGGGCATAAGTATTGTTGTATGTGGTTACTGGGGATCAAACCAGGAACCTTGTGCTTGCCAGGCAGATGCTGGAACCACTAAAGCTAAATCTCCAGCCCTATGCAGTTAGTTTTATTTTTAATTCAGATTGAGAATGGCAAGTAAAAATGGTTTAAACACTTTGCCGGGCGTGATGGCTCACGCCTGTCATCCCAGCACTCAGGAGGCAGAGGAAGGAGGATCGCTGAGTTCGAGGCTTGCCTGGGCTGCAATGTGAGCTCAGAGCCAGCCTGAACTACAAAGTGAGACCCTGTCTCAAAAAAAAAAAAAAAAAAAAAAAAAAAGGTTTAAACACTTTAACAATGCATGAGAACAACAAACTCTGAACTCCCCAAATTAACACCTATGCTACAATCCTCTTTGACATTGTCAGACTTTTATTTTATGAAGAAACCTTTGATCTAGGTGTTTAGAATATATTAAAAAATAGAAAACTGGAAGATTGCAAGTTTGGTGGCCATTATAACAGTTCACATGAGAATATAGGAGCTGACCAGTGGCAACCCTAGTAGAAAAATTCGGTAATAGTTGAATTTTTATTTTAAACACAGATTTGTCTTAAAACTAAAAATAAGTCTAGAAGTGACCTAGATTGTTAACTTTGCTTGTCTCAAAAACGAAAAGTTTCTAGCGTCAAATTTGTAGAGCATGACATATTTAGAAAAACTATTTAGGCTAACTATTAAAGACAATATATTTTAGCATTTAATATTCATAGACAGAGAAATGATCCTAGTTTCCATGCTTAACCATTATGGGATTCCTAGTAATTACAGATGCACCTATTTTTATGCTACCTTCTCCTTTGTGGGCTTCTTTAAATGCTTTTCTTAGTAGGGTGGAAAGCTCGTAAGCCTTAAGCTATGGCTTTGTAATGACACAAATGTTTTCTCAGTGTTTAAAGTACTTCGGGGAACTATTAAAATTGCATCATTGGCTGTTTGAAAAACCAACCTTGGTGCTAATTGTTAATGTGCTATTTCGCACTGCAGCGCAGTGTATTACTGTCCTTAAATAAACCCCTTGTGCCAGGCTGATTCCCAGCAATGAAGGGACATGCTGCTGATTTCAAGATGAGGGGTGGTATCTTATCAATGAATCTTCAGGGAAAGGATTCAGTCGCATCATATTAAACAATAACTGCAACGACAACATATTTATAGATAAAGGGAGCCGCCATAAACAATGAAGTCTGAATATTTTCTACTGGAAGAAACATAGGCAGAATCATTCTCAAAATAAAGCACAGGTACCACTTCTCTGCCTTTTGGCTAAGATCAAGTGTAATAAAGCACAGGTTTGGGGCATCTCATTAGTGAGGTGAAAAGATTAAACCCAGATGTTTAGTAAGGTTTTAGTATTAGGTGCAAGCTTTACTTATGGCCTAAGGGGAAGCTGGTAAGGCTTGAGAAATTTTTGTGTGTATGGTTCTTTGGTTTTATCACTGCTCAGAAGATCTGGAATAAATGCAAGGGTTCTGTCTCTTATAATTTTCTTTCTTTCTTTCTTTCTTTCTTTCTTTCTTTCTTTCTTTCTTTCTTTCTTTCTTTCTTTCTTTCTTTCTTTCTTTCACGAGGATTAAACTCAAGACCTTGGGCTTGTAAGGCAGGCATGGTGCCACTGAGCTAAATCTTGGGCTCTTGCTTCTTTTTAAATCAGAGTATAATGAAATAAAATTGTAAAGAATATCAACATATTATGTTTATGTGGATTTTTTGGAAGGGAGGTGGGTTGAGACTGAGCCTCACTGGGTCAGACTGGCCTTGAATTAGAGGTGATTTCATCTCAGCTTCCAGAGCATTGGGATTACAGGTTTGTACGTCCATCCCTGGCTGCTTCTGTGGCTGCTTAAATGATTGCTAAATACAAAAGTTTTTGTTTAAAAAAAAATAGCCTTTATGGGCTGGGGATTTAGCTCAGTGGTTCCAGCACCTCACAAGTGTGAGGTTCTGAGTTTGATTCCTGATAGCACCAAAAGAAAAAAAAGCTTTAGTTAGATTTTATCGGATTGATTTATTAATCAAGAAATTAGTTAAATTTACATACCATACAGTGTGCCCATTTAATGTGTTTAAGTTAGTAGACATCAGTACTTTCCCAGGTAATGTGATTATTATCTTAAACATGTGGAACATTTTTTTCTTTTAAGTTTTTTGAGACAGGGTCTTGCTTTGTAGTTCAGGTTGGCCCTGAACTCACTTTGTGTCCCAGGCAAGCCTCGAACTCACAGCAATCCTCCTGCCTCTCCCTCCCAAGTGCTGCTAGGATTATAAGCGCCCATTTTAAACATGTGGAATATTTTTGTCACCCCAAAGGAACCTTGTGCTCTTTAGCTATCATTCCTCAGGCTTCCCTAGTCTTACCTTCCCAGCTCTGAGAAATCTCTAATATTTTTTGTTCCTATAGATTTCTCTATTTGAAACTATTATAATGAATGGAGAAAGCTAGTATGTGGCCTTTTGTGACTGGAATTTTTTCACTGAGGATAATATTTTCCTTTTTATACCATTGCTTAGAATATTGTTTGATTGATGAACATTTAGGTTATTTCTGCCTGTGGATTATTATAAATACTTCTATGAATGATCATGTACAGGTATTTGAGAATGTAGGTTTCAGTTCTCTCAATATATATACTTAGTGAAATTTCTAGGTCCTGTAACAACCTTTGGTCATTTAAAGAATTGCCTGTTTATAAAAGTGACTATGCCGTTTTATGTTCGCGCTGGCAGCATATGAGAGTTCCAGTTTTTCCACCTGCTTGCCAACAGTTGTCTAATTCTGAGTCTAGCCGTCCTGTTGCTGTGAAGTGGTTTTTGAACATGGTCTTGATTTGAACTTCCTAGATGACTAATGCTGTGCAGTATCTTTTCATGTGGTTATTGGCCATTTGTATGTTACTTTTAGAGAAAATTCTCTTCAGATCCCTTGCCAATTTTTAAATTACATGATCTGTATTTTTATTATTGATATATAAGTTTTTATATGTTACAGATACAAATCTTGTTTCAGGTGTGTGATTTGCAGATAGTTTAACCTATTCTGTGTTTGTCCTCCCTCCCTCCCTCTTATTAGGATTGAACCCTAACTTCACACACATGCTAGGCAAATCCTCTACCATGGAGCTACATCCTCAGTACTTTTTGAGACAGGTTAGCCTCTAAACTTGATTCTTCTGCCTCAGTCCACCCAGTAGTTGAGATTATGGGCATGTACCACTACACCACTGTTCACTTTCTTTTTTCTTTTTTTTGAAACAGGGTCTCGCTTTGTAGTTCAGGCTGGCTCCGAGCTCACTATGTAGCCCAGGCAAGCCTTGAACTCAGCAATCCTCCTGCCTCTGCCTCCCAAGTGCTGGGATTATAGGCGTGAGCCACCATGACTGGCACTGTGGTATGTGGTATTGATTGCTGGTGGGTGTGAGTCACCACACCCAGCATTGTATGTGGTTACCAGGGATTGAACTCAGGACCTTGTGCTTGTGAGGCAGGTGCTGTAACCACTGACCTAAATCTCCGGCCCCTGTGTTTTCCCTTTTGTTGAGACAAGGTCTTAGCTGTATAACTCAGGCTGGTCTTGAACTCACTATGTAGCCCAGGCTGCCCTGCAACTCATGGCAATCCTGAATGGTGGGATTATAGGTATGTGTCAATATCCCCAGCTTCTCTTCATACAACTTATAAGAAGACTGAAAGAATATATTTCAATTTGTTTTTAAAAACAACATTATTTAATATAAATGATATGCAGTAAACCATGAATTTATGTATATATCACATTCATATACACTAGTGAATCATCACAGTCAAGATGGGAAGTAGATCCCCCAGGAGATTTTCCTTGTGTACAGTCCCCCATTCACCAGACCTTGATTTGCTCTGTCACTACATTAGTCTGCATTCCCTAGGCTTGTAGATAATGGGAATCATATGGTATGGACTCCTTTTCTTGGCTCTGCTTCTTAACATAATTACGAGATTTGTGTTTGTTTTAGTATATGCCATTAGTTTATTCCTTTTATTGCTGTTATTCCTATTTATAGATATATTATAATTTATCTTTTAAACTTATTGGTAAACATTTGCATATCACTTGGACATGTTTCATTGCTCTTGGGAACAAACTTCATCTTACAGATTGGGTGAATTGTTCCACAGTATAGTGGTTATCATGTTCACCTCACACAAATAACATGACTCGGGCTGGAGATTTATCTCAGTGGTTCCACCACCTGCCTAGCAAGTACAAGGTCCCTCCCTGGTTAGATCCCTGGTAACCATATGCAATACCATGCATGGTGGCCATGCCCACCAGCAATCAGTATCACATATCACAAATGCCGGGTTTAGTGGCTCAGCCTATAATCTCAGCACTTGGGAGGCAGAGGCAGCAGGATTGCTGAGTTTGAGGCTTGCCTGAGCCTGAACTACAAAGTGAGACCCTGTCTCAAAAAAACACACAAAACAAAACACAAATAGGATGACTGAATCATATTTTAAGAGCATATTTATCTTAGACAACTTTTAGCTTCATTTTGTTTTTTAAAATTCTTTTATTTTTGGTGCTACTAGGGATTGAACTGAGAACCTTGAGGTTGTGAAGGAGTCATGATGCCACTGAGCTATATCCTCAGTCCAGCTTCATTTTAGATTTATGGAGAAGTTACATTGATATTATGATAGAGACTTTGTGTATATCATGGCTCTGCAAACTCTCCTGAAAAGAGCTAAAGAATAAATACAGCTTTGTAGATCAAATGATCTTTCCTGGAACTATTTTGCTGAGGTCAGATAAAAGCAACCAGACAATTAGTAAATGAATTAGCACACTGATGTTCTAATAAAACTTTATTTATAAAAATGATAGGAGGATGGATGTGGCTCTTGAGTACCCCCTTCATCTGGCTTCTGCTGATGTTGGGTTTTATACAACCATGATACATTTGTGAAAGACATTAACCTTAGGCAGTACTATGAACTAAACTTCATCTGGATCCAATGAGTATAATGTCTGTGTCTCTTTCTCGTCCTCCCCCCCTTATCCTGTTCCCACTTATCCTCTTTACCTTCTCCCCCTTCCCTTCCCTCCATTCCACTGCTCCCCCTACTGTCTCTGTCTCATAGGGATTGAGCCCAGGATCTTTGCATTGAGTTACATCCTCAACCCCTTTACTTTTTTTTTTAGTATATGTGCTGCCGAAGCGAGCACTCAATCCCCTTTAGTTTTTTTTTTGCTTTTTGGAGACAGGGTCTCGCTTGGGCCGGAGGGTTAGCTCAGTGGTTCCGGCGCCTGCCTTGCAAGCGAAAGGACCTGAGTTCGATCCCCGGTGACCACATATAATGCTGGGCGTGGTGGCTCACGCCTGTAATCCCAGCACTCGGGAGGCAGAGACGGGAGGATTGCTGAGTTCGCGGCAGCTTGCCTGGGCACCATAGTGAGCTCAGGGCCAGCCTGAACTACAAAGCGAGACCCTGTCTCAATCCCTTTAGTTTTTATTTTGAGACAAGGTCTAGCTGAGCTGCTTGAGCTGGGCTCAAATTTGTGATCCTCCTACATAATCCTCTCAGAATGTAGGGATTACAGCCTTGTGTCACTTTTCCCTGTCTCATTTAAGATTCATTCTAGTGTACTATATTACATTTATTCATCATGTCTCATCAGTCTGTTACTGTTAACCAGTATGGATGGGCTTATTGGCACATACTCTATGTGTTTTAATCTAATACATTCATTTTATATTTCACTTGACTTTTTTCCCTCCAAGAAGTGTCTTGCTGTGTGGCTGACTGGCCCTGAACTGTTGGACTTTAGTAATCCTCCCTTCTCAGCCTCCCAGATAGCTTACACTGTCACTTTGCCTGGTTTATTTACTTACTTTTAAAATTCAGTTGCTCAAATAATTGTCTTTGGTCATTGAGGTTTTTTGTTTGGTTTGCAGTACCAGGAATTGAACTCGGGACCATTCACTTGCCAGGCAGACAAAGTACAACTGATCCTTCTTTTTTTTTTTTTT
>PVIC010008186.1:0-48748 GCA_004025085.1 Thryonomys swinderianus
TTGACTTCATAATGGACTCCCAATAAATAAGACTTTCCTTGTCCTTATTTCATAGTTCGATATCATTAAAAAAATTGTCAAGCCAGCATGGTAGTGCATGTCTATAATCTCAGTACTTTGAGAGGTGGAGGCAGGAGGAGCACAAAATACATCCTAGCTCAGTCAGTCTAGTGGCTTCATGAAACCCTGTCTCAAACATTTTTTAAAAATGAGAGAGCTAAGGATACAGCTCTTTGAGAAGGTCTTTAATTCAATCCCTGGTACAAAAAAAATTGCTTGTAATGATCCTTATTAGTCACTTTAATGTTGTTCATTTGAATAATATTTTTATTTGATGGACTATGTTAGAGCATGTTCAATAAATCTCACTTTGAAAGATGAGGAATTTTCATAGTTCTACAACTTCCAAATTCTTCCTTGCTTTGTCTTCTTTCTTTTGTTAGTTTTACTACATAAATATTATCTTCTTATGGAATATTTTGTTTGATTCCCCACAAAGCACCCAGCTGTTACCATCGGGCATTAACGTAATTCCAGTTCTCCTACTTTTGTGTGGCTTCATCCAAATGTACATCAAGCGGTTCCAGCGAGGCAGAGATGGCTGCGGCTCACGTTCCCAGGGCTCTCCCTGGAGCAGAAATGCGGTGCCATGAAAGATTTTTAGCAAACCACTCTGTTAGAGTCCTGGGTTCCAGTTCCCGTTGTAGAATGGGTGACTCTGTTTCCTCATCTATTGATAAGTGACATGGTAATTCTGCCTAGGCTCTGGGGAGGACATAACGTGAAGCCACTGAGTGAGATGACTCCTGGCTCCTGGGTATTAACAAACCCTGATTTCTCTCCCAGATGAAAGCTGTTGTTGTTAACAGGGACCTAAGCAGGTTAATTTGATCACTATCTTTACTTCCAACAGAATTGGCCCTTCTCAGGCATGATGAAGTCACCGTCCTAAGGTCAGAGGTGAGGCAGCAGCAGGTCAGGAAGAGAGTAGGAGGCGAGGGAAAATCAGCTGTGAAATAATGACAGGCCCTGGAGAGCAGTCTGGGCAAAGCCTGAGCAAGTCCCCTTGCTGGAGAAAGGCAGTGACTTCACGCGGGCCCCGGCTGGCTGGAGGTGGTGAAGTGCTCTCACCGCCAAATGCTGGCACCTGCTCCTAGCCATCTGACCTTCCACAGTCACTGATTTATGTTATAGATGAGAAAGGGGAGGCCACTGGGTATTCCTGGGTTCAGGCACCATCAGCTTCTATTACAGCTGGGTCTCAAATTTATTATTTAATCTCCTTGTCCAGTGCCCTTTTCTTTGGGTTTTTCTTTTCTCTCTCTGCTATCTTCCTCTCTTCCTCTTCCCTTCTCTCTCTCCTCTTGTTTATGTTTTCCTTTTCTCTCTCTTTCCTCATCTCTATTTCTTCCTTGGCTGTTTGTTATTCCATTTATTTATTTGTTTGTTTATACTTTTGGTCCTTTCTTCTCTTTTCCTTTCTCTCTGTACCTCCGGGTAAAGACAACTCTCCTTAGATTGACTTGGGCTTTGGACTGTCAGACCACAGCAGAACATGTGTCGACATGGCCTATGGTCCGGTATTTACAAAGCAGTTGTTCTGCCTGCCTCAGTTTACTTGTGGCTTGATGTAGAGGGACAGCTGACGGCAAGAGACACCTGAAGGCCGTAGATTATTTATGAGATGAAGGCAGATTCTTAGATTAGAGCATTCACCACAAACAAAAGCAGGAAAGAGCAAAAGGTCTGTTTTACACTCTCAGGTAAGTAGTACACAGCTTCTGTTATCATTCCTTGTCTGCGTTGGAAACACCCTAAATCTTATTGCTGGTATAATTGGATTCATTCCCAGATTTCAATTAAACCTAATTTCCATAATTCTATTGTGTCTATGACCTTCCCAAAAAGTAGAGGAAGGAAGAGAAGAATAAACTTCTGTACCAGCCCGCCATAAAGTTGAAGCCATGACTAATATTAACCAGATCATTTTCTTGATGTATGGATTGGGACAAATCACTGTACTTCTTGTGAGTCCCGATTTCCAGTCTCTAAAATATGAATAGTGAGATCCTTGCCGGGCCTAAATGATACGTCCACGATAGTTTTCAGATGTCAGACACGACGGTACCTTGTGACTCACAAAGCCCTAAAGTAAACATAGGTTTTTATGTTGATAGTTCTAAAGCATCCACGCATACTTTTCTCCCACCTATGCATAGGCCCACAAAAGATACCAGTCAGGAAAAATGAAATCCCGAGTCAAATCAAATGACTTGTCCCCCTGTGGGAACAGAGGTGGCCTAAGATGTGCAGCATGCAACGCTCTGATTTCAAAGCCTTCCCCTTTGCCAGGCACTTACTGCCTCCCTGTCTCCGGACGCACGGTCATTTTCAAGGGTACATGTCTCCTTCTTCGTTACCTCTTTTGCCGTCTGAACTGTAACAAAGAGGAGGGGTGACGAGAGCAGGTGGAGGCCTGATCTGGGAGGCTTGAGCCCGTTACTCACTCGGTGCCTCCAAGCCCGCATATGAGGGGGGCAGGGAAAGAACCTACCTCATGTCCACACTGAGGATGAAACTAGATAACACATGTAAAATGCTTAACATGGTGTCTTGAATGTAGTGGGCATTAATTTGAGTGTAGCAAGTGAATATATCAGGGAGACCTGGGTTAGGGTTCAGATGCTGAGTTCTGAGCCACTTCCGCCACATGTCTCCACACCTCATTCCCTGGCTGGGTCTCCCCTTGCTGAATTGATCACATCTCTAAGGTTGTTGTTGTTTTTACCATATTGAAACTCTATACTTAAGTGGTGCTCTACTGCTGTAGAAATTTTCTAAAAGCCATTCATCTCTGAGAACGAAATGATTTTTTCTAATCAATTCCTCCTATGAAAAATATCTCTAAAGAGGGTTTCTGCTGGAAAATACTGTGGCTGTCAGTATGATCTGGCAACAAAAGCCTAGTGGGGAGGTCAGGCCAAGATACGTCTTCCTGCAAGAAAAACAGCACTGCACGTAGACCTCTCTGTGCGGTGGACTTTCGCATTTTGCAGAGCAGTAGAGATACAGCATGCTGCAGAGAGAGGCCCCGGAATCCGCATCCAGCAGCTCCCCCCACCCCCGCTGCGGATGCAGAGATGCTGGCGAAGGCCGCCCTCATTTTTGCACCTTGTGGATTTAGGGGCAGCGTGTAGAAGACGGAGAGCACGCTGGGCATTGTTCCGCCTCACTGCCGGGGAGCCGAGGGCCAGGAGCAGCTCTGTGCCCCCAGAGGCCTAACTTGGCATCTCCTCCTCAAGTGAGAGCTTCAAAGAGCCTCCACGCTGGATGAACCATCCCCGTGGCCCAGGCTGATTCTGCTGGCTTCGCGTCTGTCAGTGCGTTCTAATCACTGTTATAAGTGCCGGGCTGCAGAACACCTTGTAAAATATTTTCCTATCGCTCCAGCAACATCTCCTGTCTAGACAATCTAATTATGAGCGCAGAGCAAATAGCTGAAGTGGATCCCGCCCCCAGGGGTTGCACAATGCCAGGAACGGAGCTGGGAGGGCGGAGGTGTGAGTGCTGCTGGGTGCTTTTTGTTGCCCTGACCAGAAAATTGAGTGCTTCAAAAGAATCTGGATAACATTTAATTACGAAAAAATGATCTGGTGGAAGCTGGCGTTTTGTTGTTTTCCTCAACTTGGAGGATTAAACACACCAATAAATTTCCCTTCAATCACATCTTTTCTTGCCTTCAGAGGTGGCTTGTGGTCTTTTCTTAAAAGAGAAACCACTGATTGATACTCCTCTGTCCAGAAGCGTTTTGAAAATAACAACCAGCTAATCAGAGGTATGTTCTTTCCAAACGGTGATCTGATGACCTTCACCGAGCTCTCCCGGAGCCCCCATGGCAGGCACTGAGCGCGACAGACTGGCACGACGTGGCGTCTGCGACTGACGTGCTCGTGGTGCCGCAGGGGTGGATGCACGCATGCACACCACACTGGAGCCCACGGCCAGCTCCGGTCATGGCAGAAGCAGAAAGCCCGAGGCATGAGGAGCACAGGAGAAAGAGAGTTTCCCTTAGGAGAAAGAGATGATCTTATGAAAGAGTTCGAGTGAGAGCAAATTATAGGGTGACCGGAACTTGGGAGGAAAAAGGGGAAGAAGAGAAGAGCCCAGCGACACCTAGACAAAGGGCTGGTCCACGTGATCGAATTGACTCTTGCTCAAGGCTGGGGCTCTGCTGTTGGAGAAATATGAGGAGAAAGTTTGGTCTTAAAGGATAGTCTGAGAGGACTTGGGATGTTAGTCGTATTAAGATGTGGAAAGTTGGGGGCCGGAGGGTTAGCTCAGTGGTTCCAGCGCCTGCCTCGCAAACACAAAGTCCTGAGTTCAATCCCCGGTAACCACATATAATGCTGGGCGTGGAGGCACGCCCACCAGCAATCAACACCGCATACCACAATGCCGGATGTGGTGGCTCACGCCTGTCATCCCAGCACTCGGGAGGCAGAGACGGGAGGATTGCTGAGTTCGCGGCGGCTTGCCTGGGCACCATAGTGAGCTCAGGGGCAGCCTGAACTACAAAGCGAGACCCTGTCTCAAAAAAGCAAAAAAAAAAAAAAAAAAAAAAGATATGGAAAGTTGGGCCGGAGATTTAGCTCGGTGCCAGTGCCTGCCTGGCAAGCGCAAGGTCCTGAGTTCGATCCCAGTAACCACATACAATGCTGGGCGTGGTGACTTACGCCCACCAGCCATCAATACCACACGCCACAGTGCCGGGCGTGTGGCTCACGTCTTTCATCCCAGCACTTGGGAGGCAGAGGCAGGAGGATTCCTGAGTTCAAGGCTTGCCTGGGCTCCATAGTGAGCTCAGAGCCAGCCTGAACTACAAAGCGAGACCCTGTCTCAAAACAAAACAAAACAAAACAAAAAAAGCAAACAAACAACAAGAAAAGATATGGAAGTTTTGGTGGAAGCATGGGAGAAAGTTGGCACTGCCTCAGGCAGACAAGTGCAGTAACAATCTAAGAGATGCTGTGGAGAAAACAGAATTTGGAGAGAGGTAGAGACATTTAAAAATGAAGTAGTGGTGGGCAAAGGAGGGCATGGATGTGAGAAGACTTGGCAGAATTAGAGTGGCTGGCAAAGGTGACTGGATTAGGGTTCCTGGTGTCAGAGAGAGAGAGGGAGGAGGACCCGGCTGTAGTTCTTGATTGGAGGGTAGATTTCATGGTAATTATTGGGGATGCCCGACAGGCTCTGGGGGAAATGTGAGTAATAAAACAAGCCATTCGCTTGACATTTCATGAGTGCTCGCAAATCCCAGGTGCCATGGCGGGTACTGTGATAGCACTGTGATAAAAGAATCAAGAGTTCTGTCCTCATAGAACTCACAATTGAGAGAATGGGCAGCAGATCACGCTGAGAAATAGGAAATGCTGTCAGCGGTCAGGATGTTAAAAGAGAGGGTACGCGAGTTAGCTGTGGCTGTGCTATCCAAATACTTACTTGTGTGGAAGAACAAAAACATTATCCTCCCTGTTTTGGGGTCAGCAATATGTGAGACCTGACAGGGTCTTCCCCCAAACTGCCATCATGCCACTCACGGGCATTCCACTAGGAAGAACACTTTCCAACTCAGTAACTCACATGGTTGTTACCAGAGCCAGGAGCTGGCTGGCCATCACCAGAGGTCAAAGTATCTTGCCAGGTGGGCTTCCCATAAGGCAATTAAAAACATGGCTGCTGGCTTCCAGGTAAGAGACTGTGACAAAGAAAAAACAGATTGAGTAAGATAAAGGCCCATGTCTGGGTAACCCAATCCTGGAAGGGGCATTTTATCACCTCTGCCATATTCTGTTTTCTAGAGACAAGTCACTAAATCCAGCCCACACTTGAGGGAGGGTATTGTATTAGGCCAGAAAGTTTAGGAAGAGGGCACTGCCCTTGCTGAAGACCATCTTTGAGGATGCCAGAGCTTTTATTACAGGACTTTGGAGTGAAATTGAGGAGGGAAGATAAGAAATGATTTATCTAGGAAGGAAATCTTGATGTTGGGACCAGAAACAGGAGTAGGAGGTGGAGTATGTGATCCAGGGAAAGAGAAGTAAGTATCGCAAAAAGGAGTTTAATCTTGACCTCTGGGAAATGTAATTAGACCACCATGGTGACTTGGACCTGCTGACTATGAAGGATTTTGGTGGTCACCCAAGTAGAAGTAAGTTTTATACTTAGGTGTGGATGAGCTATGGCCATTTTGATAGAGCTAGAATAATTCTGCTTAGTGGATTGTTTACACTGACTTTCAGCAGAGTGGAGAGGTTCATGGTTAAAACCAGTTTGAAATCCCCGCTGCAAACTGTGAGGCCATCTCTGGAACTGCTGGGAAATGGTTCTGATTCAGTGTTTAAAATGAATAAAATTGCCCACTTATCTCTTAGGATAATTACTTACTGTGTAATAAGATAATGTCCCTAAATCACCGTGGATTTCTTGGGGGAAAGGCATTCTGTAAACAGAAGGCTTTATCAGAGATGATGAAGTGATTTGAAGGATTAACTTCAGAGGTATATCTTGATGCTGAGGTGCTTTAATTGCGAAGAAATTCATAAAGTTTGCACATGTTCTTGAGACATGTTTAAGTTTTAGAAATAGAGACAGCTGGGTATTGGGAGGTGTTTGGAATGGACAGAGGCATCCAGAGGCTGATAGTGATAGGGAAGTGCTGCTTTTTTAGCTCATTCAGTCTGCGAAAGTGTCTCTGCCCCCTTTAATCCTAACTAATCCGGGGCAGCTACCTGAAAATGTAGTATAGAGCTGGACTCTCTGCCTTTGGTCTGAAGATAGAAAATCTAATTTCTTCCCCCAACTTTCCTTCCAGTTTGCCCTTTTACTTCCTCTCAGAGAGCTTCGATTTACTCTCTTTTAGCATAAAGTTTAAATTAGGTGATTTTTAAAAAATATTTTGTGTTAATAATGCATCAGCATTTTAGGAATATCTTATCAGCTTTGCTTCTTTGAAATGAGAAAACAACACCTTGTCAGAGAGCAGGGAGTATAATGGCCAATGACTGTTGGTAACAATCCTGTTTAGAAGAAATAATTGAGAGGTTGAAACTGACCAGGCCTTCCAGCCTGTGGACTTTGGACTCAACTTACCTTCACCTCTGGTAACAACAAGGACTCTGGTCGTCCCACAGGCTGTGATGTTCAGGGTGGAACTACATCACTGCTACTGTCTGTCCTACGCTCTGAGTCTTTGTTGTATTTTGTTACCCTAGAGGTACTGAAGAAAAGTTGTGGCAGGTTGGGTCTGGAGTTTTTTGCTACCCAACATAGATGGGGCCCAAACTCAGCTTCTTTAAGCCTCATTTCTGCTTAATTATTAAGTATTTCACCATGTGCCATGGCTCACAGGAGACTGGAACCTACCGCAGAAGTTCTAGTTGAATTCCCTTCTGCTATTTCCCACAAATGACAGTGTCTGTTCTGGAAATAAATGTTTAATATTCATAGTGGAATTTGACCATTTGTATGTTTCTTTTACATCCCCCAGTAACAATAGAATAGAAGAGAAGATAGGCAGGAGTTGGTGTTTGATCTATTTTTCTAGGTTTAACCGACCTTCTTTCTTTCTCTCCTCTGCTTTTCTCCAGCTCTTCCTGAGCCACTCATATGGTTCATGTTTCCTTGTAATGTGCTTCCTATTTTCAGTTTTCATTAAAAATTCTCAGCAAGCGTAAGATAGGTTACACTTTTCTTCCTTGAGGTATATGTGATGACTAGAACTCTTCATCCAATGGGAAGTGTTTACCTCCTCAGCAGAGACTCAGTATTTAAACACAAATCAAGGACATCTCATTGAGAAGGGAATGGAGGAAGAGTGTTTAACATGTATCCTGGTGAATGGCTTTCTTAAGGAGTAATGCCTTGATTTCTCATCTCTTCCTTTCTAAAACACTCTTTTAGAAATAATATAAATGATATAATATTTTTCTTCTTTAAATTAATTACTAATTATGGAAATATTTCTCATGTGCATAGGAGTCAGGAACAAAAAAATCTAGAAGCAACAAAAATGAAACATCACAGACTTAATTGAATTACCTTGTAGGCAGACAAATAAGATTGGAAGGCAATAATAAGACATGCCTCCAAAGATGATAAAAATTTGTAGAAATTTCTTCAAAATTTATCATCTATTGATCCAGAATGAGGCTCTTTTAACTTTAGCATCAATTAACATGTTTAGCTTTATGATGTACAAGATTTGTATTTTGTTTGTATGTGAGTAGGGAGATTGGCCGTGATTTCTACAGGGCTGTGGCCACATACATAACATGAATGTGGCTGTCAGTGTAACTGAGCAGTGGAATAAAGTAAGTCCACTCTTTTGGAATGTGGCATCAAGGTAAAGAAGTATAACATGCCTGGCAAATCCACTTCCCACATTGGCAAGAAGCAACAACTCCTACCTTCTTTAGTGAGATTTTAGAAATGAATTAAAAAGATTCAATCTTCTTTCTATAACTTTTCTCTCCAGTATTAGGAATTCTGAAAAGTTCTCTTTTCAGCTTTTATCTTGCCACCAGAGAAGGAAAAATGTCTGGTTAATATGAGTGGTTTTTTTTTTCCTGGTAATATTCACCCACTTCCTCTTCTGACAGGATCCCTAAGTTATGGGAGAACTGTTTACTCAAACGAAGTAGTAAATACCATTTGACTAAGTTCTGTCTAATGAAGTGAGAGCAGAAGAAATAGGAGAGTGTTCTGGAAAGACTTGTCAAAAGGAAGTAAAACTGGTCTGTCTCCCTTCCCCTTTCCTCTACCTTCCACCCGTAATGGGAGTCTAATGCTCCAGCTACCATGGACCAGGTACCCAAGGATCATGCCTCATAATAGCTTCTTAAAGCTTGCGCAGAGCTCCGTTCCTCTGCTTCCCACCTGCAGTCTTTGTCTACCATGAGAAAGGTTGTGCAGCTGGTCATTAACTTAGTTTTATCTGTTATATTCAGTCAAATCTAGTCCCAACTAATAGATCCACAGAAAGAGAGAAGGGATTCTGCCAGCTCTGAAGGCTGGTGAGGGTGGCCAGTTTCATGTGGTAAAAGTACATACTGTTTAGGATTCCATGGACCACAGGTCCAATCTCGTATTTTCACTTACTGTCTCTACTGTATAACTTCTATAAGCCTCTCTCCATACATGAAAAAGAATCGGTAAAGTCTATATCACACATTTGTGAAAATTCAGTAGGAGCAGGGAATAGTGCCAACCTGGTGAATGCTTTGGTTACTTCATAGGCACTAGCTTCTTTTTTTTTGAGACAGGGTCTCGCTTTGTAGTTCAGGCTGACCCTGAGCTCACTATGTAGCCCAGGCAAGCCTTGAACTCAGCAATCCTCCTGTCTCTGCCTCCCGAGTGCTGGGATTACAGGCGTGAGCCACCACACCCAGCACTGTGGTATGTGGTATTGATGGCTGGTGGGTGTGAGTCACCACACCAGCACTGTATTTGGTTACTGGGATCAAACTCAGGACCTTGCGCTTGCGAGGCAGGAGATGGAACCACTGAGCTAAATCTCTGGCCCTCTTTTTGCTTTTTATCTAATTTTCTTTACTTTGTGTTGGAAGGTAATGATACGTTTAAAGTATTGCATAAAAGTTAATGAGTCCTGTAGTGGGACAATCATGGCTACATTTCTGTGCTACGACCTCACCAGGAAAGGAATGTGAACCATTCAGCCAACTCAAAACCTTGTACTCTGGGACAAACTAAGAAAGAGCTAGAGCCAGTATTGTGGCAGGAATAGGAACTCCTTGGTGGGATTTTTCTGGAACACTAAGGTTCAGTGATGGGAAGTAAAGGATTTGTTTCTGTAAGCAGAAAAGCACATGCACATGAAAATGTTTATAGGAACCAGTGGTATCCCCAACTCAGACCAAATAGGAACTATGAGCAAGAAAGATGAGTCTATCTGTGTTCACAGAGGAGTGATCCTCAGTACAATACACAACTACCTAAAACACTTATGATTATTTTCTGTCTTTTGAGGACCAGATGAAACTAGTGCTAGCAGAAAACAGAACTTCTAAGTAAAAATATTAGGCAAATTATAACAACAATTATTTTTAGTTAAAATACTATTCCTGCCCTTTCAGGATAGCTGCTATCATTATGTGTTCTTTTGTGTTTATTTTCTCATTCATAGTCAGTTGGATTTTACTGAACTTAATCCTGGAAACAAAGGTCTGTTGCAATGGTTTTAATGTAATTGGCCACAAATGAAAATCAATGGTCTAGTCATCTCTGTTGGGAAAAATAAATGAAAATGTATTGGCCCTGACCTGAAATAGATTGAGATCTAATTAGAGAGCAAGAAACTAAAAAATAGTCAACTAATTTTCACGTAAGATATAACATGAAGAATTCTAAAAATAATATGGAAACAATAGATCATGGGAGCATAGACCAGGGGGGTCTATTTTTAGGGGTGGGACTTTTGCTAAGCAGAGAGAGAGCAGGCTGATGAATTTTGACAGAGAGCAATAAGGCAACCCATAGACCGGGGAAGGTATTATCAAAAGAAGTAGAAATATGAGGGTATGGAAAGTTTCTTAGGAAACCATTGCTCATATCCTGAGCCACGGAAAAATAAGGAGTCTGGACAGGCAGAGAACACATTCTTGGGCAGCACTGAGTCACCAGTGGCTAGATGGCTTTGTTTTCTGGGATAGGCCCATGGGCAGTCGAGAAGATTTTAAAGCCTAGAGGCTTCATGCATCATGGTGTTCCTACAACCAGTAGTAGGACATTGGTGTGTGACAGCACATTGCTCTGGGCTCAGTGAGTGCTGAGGAACTGCTAAGAATGAGAGCAGTGCGGGAGATGAGACTGGTTCCCTGAGTCAGTGTTCTCAGGCCTTCGTTCCTGGTCAGAGGTGCTGGGTGCATCACCTTGCTGTGGGAGGGAGAGGTTGTATGTACAGTTCTGTATGTCACCCTCTTGCGGGAGCACTAGTGGTATCAGGATCTACTAGAGGAGGGGGAGAAGGAGGAGGAGAAGAAGAAGGAGAAGAAGGAGAAAAAGAAGAAGGAGAAGGAGAGGGAGAGAAAAAGGGAGGAGGAGAAGGAGAAGGAGAAGGAGAAGAAGAACAAAATAACTGGAGATTTAGCTCAGTGATACCATGCCTGCCTCACAAGCACAAGGTCCTAAGTTCAATCCCTGGTACTGAAGAAAAAAAATGAGTTCAATGGAGAAAAATTATTTGAGACTTGAGACTTTCTTGAGTGGAAATAAAATCTGAAAACCAGAGTTCCTTGGGGCTCATGGACCTACCGTCCTCAATAAAGATCAAGTACGTGCTGCCATTAACAGAGCAGCAGGCCAAGACTTTGTCGTATGTGCTCTGACTTTGCTGTGGGGATCAAGGCCAAGAATGCCCCGGATTTGATTGGGTGCGGTGGCTGTCCACTCACTCATAATGCCAAGGGAGGAGTGTTGACAGGGATGGGTGGATGGTAGGGGATTGCTGAGCTATTTCTTGGCAAACCTCTATGGGGTGGCGTTCCCCAAATGCCACAATCCTGTTATTTTTGAGTAATGGACTGAACCCAGGTGCCTGATTGGACAGGGCCACTCCTAATTTCTTCCAGATAAATATTTGGTTGCCAAGAGGTTATATTTAAATGAGAACTGTCTTCTCAGGAGGTTGTTGCCTAGGAATTCCTGCAGAGGGCAGGATCCCAGCCCTGCTGGAGAATGTCCGAGAATTACCCCACATTAATGCCGTGCTCTCCGTGTACTTAGTGCAAGGGTCCTCTCTCTGAGGTTCTGAGAGAATCTGTTGCTCTGAAGAAGAAGAAAACCCATCAGCGTCAGAGACACAGCATTGTTTTGGGTACTTCTCCCAGGCTTTGGTGAAGTGGCAGGATTCTGAAATGCAAATGGCATGTGAGTCAGGGATTTGGCATCAGACAGAGAAAGTGGTTCTCTGAAAAGGAGCTGTTTTATTCTGGACTCTGAATCCCAAAGTCTAGGACGCTAGAGAACTTCGATCTCAAAGACATTAGTACTAGACAGTTGGTTCTTACTGCTCATAGACATTGTTTAAGCGTTGGCTTTTCAAGCCTCAAAAACTTATCTTTTCTATTCACTTTATGGGAGGAACCCTCTTATTTCACATGTGTCCCACATGGACTACGACTATTAAGAATAAACAATTAAAATTTAAACTTGGTTTTGAATCATCTGCTTTTAAAAACACTCCAATCAACATCTTAAATAGTTTTCTTTTTTTTTAAAGAAAAGAATATAAAGCAAAACAAGATTTAAAATATATAGGGGAAAAGGAGACTTGGGCAAAAGTCAAGACCTTAGTAAAAAAGGGAAATGGGGATAAAGGTAAGTAACGAGGGGAAAGAAGAAATTGTGATGGTTAGAAAAAAGGGAAACAAAAGTTATGTGTCTAAGGGGGTGGGAGTTGTGAGGCGGGGAGAGGAATAGGAAAAAAATGAGAATTAAGTAGTGTCATAAACTGGTACAAATTCACAATGTTGAGCGTGATCATGATGTGTATATAAAATGTACCTACTTCGCACTTGTTAAAAACCTTAGTAAAAAGACTATTATTATAACTGTCTGGGTTCGAAGTTGAATATTTTTTGTCTTATCAAAATTCAGTCTACACACATATTCCCCCTACCATTGTGCAGTCTCTGGGTCACAGGACATGGACCTCCCTCTCCACGGTTTTCTGAAATGTCTCTTAGTCATTAGCCAGGTATTGTTTTGTTTGTGTCTCTAGCTTTAGACCCCCCCTTAGGAGAGTTGCAATAATATTCACTGGCACAGAATACTGTACAAAGAAAAGAACTTACCTACACACACCAGCTCACATATAAGCAAGAACCGGGAAGCCGAGCAGGCTGCGATGAACCCTGGCATGGGCTGGGTACGTCTCCGTGACAGCCCATCCTCAGGGATGGCACAGGGCAGAACATCAGGATTCAAGACTTGTTACTTCCTATAATTGTTGGAAAAATACTGTTAATTCTGACCTATTTAGATTCTTCCAAAGTGTTTATCATCGGCACCATCATTCCGTAAGTGAGAATGAATGGTAAGCAATAGAAGCTTTTAGAGCTCAAGATTTTCCAAGTGACTGCTTCACCCCCTTCCTCTGTAGCCTGGAAAGACTGGGTCAAGGGCCCTAGTGGCAAAGCTGAGAGTGGCACTTACTACTGGGTAAACAACTAAGGAGCTTTTCATCTGACTTAAATCTACAAATTCTAGCAATCATTGTTTTTCCTCTCCCTATGTCATCAGAAATGGGGAGAAAATTGAAGTACTTAGAGATGTTTTAGGAATGGGGCATTGGTTGGGTAGATGGTAAATGTGATATTAGGGTTTCAAGTTTTCATAAATGACCCCTCCCCCGGGCACTGGGTATCTTTTCTCCTCCTTCAACCTCTTTTTCTTCTTTAATACCTATAAAGCAGTTTAGCTAGGCTCTTCCAGGCATCTCTGAGGAGTGAAATTCTCTCCGGGTACTCTTTAAAAGTAATAATACAAGGCTAATATATTGACAATGGAGAAGTAAAGTCCTGGCAATTTTGCACATTATTCTTTATAGAAAAGGACAAACGTGCACAGTGGGGGGGGGGGGGCTTAGAACCTGACCCCGTCTCCGTGTACAGCCCCGGAAGCCTTCCTAAATGACAGTTTCCCATCACGGTTTAGAATTCACCACTCTCCTCCCCTAACACTGTGCAGTTCCCCTGGGCAGCTGCTAGGGGGCAGCAGACTTGCTCAAATTCAAGCAGTGGCCACAGAAAGGACAAAGGGCAGAATTGCAGCCAGCCATCCTGGGTTCACAGGCCCATTCCAGGACGTCCGCACAGCGCATGAGTGACATGGCTGGGATGGCAGGAGCTGGCACCAGCGGTCAGGAGCATGGCTTGTCATTCGATTGGAGTAATAAGGGATTGCAGTAGCCACTCTAGGTCATTAGAAGACACTGGGCTGATGCTGTATTAGACTCTTCCGATGTGACATTGTGAATCTGAACCACATCACTATTGAGGTCTCACCGTCTTCCTGTTGCAGATGCAGAAACTGAGGCAGGCAGAGTATAAATATAGCAGTGGACCCAATGCCAGTCTGTTTTCCTGGGATAAAAACAGGTCTGTGTGGCACCAAAATCATACTTTCCCTAATATGAGGCTACTTCAAACAAACAAAACATTAAACTAGCAACAGAAATCTCACCTGTACGGCCAACGACCCCTTGGGGGTGGGGGTTAAGTGTCAATGTTTGACTAGAAGCAGAACAATCATTTCAGCTCTAAATACTATAGGGTACCACAATCTTCAAGGCCCTTGCACACTCGTTATTTGATTGGAAACACACTCACCTACACAATGAAGGCAGTATGATGGTTACTCTTTTTTTTTTTTTTTTTGAGGCAGGGTCTCGCTTTGTAGTTCAGGCTGGCCCTGAGCTCACTATGGTGCCCAGGCAAGCCGCCGCGAACTCACCAATCCTCCTGTCTCTGCCTCCCGAGTGCTGGGATGACAGGCATGAGTCACCACGCCCGGCATTGTGGTATGCGGTGTTGATTGTTGGTGGACGTGAGTCTCCACGCCCAGCATTATATGTGGTTACCAGGGATCAAACTCAGGACCTTGTGCTTGCGAGGCAGGCGCCGGAACCACTGAGCTAACCCTCCGGCCCATGATGGTTACTCTTAAACTTTACAAGTAAAGAAACTGAGGCCCACTTCCATATGACGTCACCTTACCAAATTCTTTCTAATGAATGGTAGAGTTGGTTTTCTTGATGCCTGCGCTGGGCGGGACATTTCCTGCCATGCCAAAAGTGCCTTCTCTGAGAGATGGTTGCTTTTTTCCTCCATGCGAAAACCATCTAAGACCCACTGGGTAAATGACGAGGAACAGTTATTCATCCCTAGTGCCCAGAGTTGAGATAGTCCCCAACCCCCTGATGAGTCTGGACTTTCACCAGTAGATACCTCCTGTCTGTATTGAGGATGATGCCTATTTAAGCTGCAGCTGTTTGCAAATCCTGCACATAGTGCTATCTACCTTCAACTTGCCCACATGCACATAAAAAAACCTGTGAAAATGTTGTTCCTCTTCTGGAAGCCTTAGAGGGTGCCAAGATGCAGCAAAAAAAGTGCTCTAGGGGAAGACAGAAAAGAGAGCAATCTATGTATCCTGGATGGTATGTATGCTTGTGCTTCACATTATTTGTTTGTTTTTTTTAATAGAACGTATCTAAAGGTTTATTTTCTAACACCAGTATTAACATCAGAGGAACTTCCAGAGCTAAATGGAGCCTTAGAAATGAATTAAGACTCAGAGAGGGAAAGTGATTTAGAGAAAATTCAACTTATTTACAGAGGTGTGGACAACTGAGGTGTCTGGATTCCCTGGAAAACACATGGGCTGGGACATCAGAGCAATGGGGTTTGCATCCTGACACATTCACTGGCGATATGGTGATGATGGCGAATTGACGATGTGGTTGACACCCCATTTCTCTGAGGCATTTGGAGGAGTACAGATAATAATAACTACTTCATGGGAGAGCTGGGCAGTTTGACTGAGTGACCACCTTTAAAAGCCCGATAGGACGCTTGGGTGCTTCACCTTTGCTATGGCCTCTGCCGTCCTAGCATTTCTCACTTGGTCTGGATTCTAGTGAGATCATGTGTTTTACAGTTTACAGCCCAGATGACCCACATGATACGGGAGTCTAACTCACTCCTGGATGGGAAAAATACAAAGCAATCAATCCCTTTAGGATTTGTTCACGTCATGGGTGAACCATGTTATAGCACGCTTTTCCCATAGGTAGTAAAGCGTCTATTATTGTATTTGGGATCTGCTTGAACTTGCATTCCTGAGCCTGTATAATTAAGTATTATATTATAGTGGGCTTCACAGCATTGGGTAATGAGAAGAATTCTGGCCTTATAATCAGTGCGATTTTGTGCCAACTCGACCAGGCCGTAGTTCTGTTCTACCAAATGAGTGTGCTTTTGAGGCCACAGTGTTATAGTTCAGATAAACAGAAAGGATCTGGCCACTTGTCTGACTTAATTTTTCTGTATTTTCTTATACTGATGCATTTTGAGATTCCTTTTTATTCTGCCTGTGTGATTTTTTTTTCATGGGATGGTGGTACCATCCATACCTTCCAAGTCAGTTCAACAGTAGATTAAACTCGATAGACTTCTGATAAGTTATTTTCTTCTTTAAATTTGTGACAAAGTTTCAACATTCCATCACAATCAGTAAGTTTACTACCCAGCTCTGGAAAGACCAGACCTTCATGAAGTACCCCGCGTAACAGGAAGGTGGCACTAGAGGCCCTTTTCAATGGGGAGGCCCAGGGTCCGGAAGGGCACAGACACAGAATCAGTAAATTGGAGACCACCCAAAGCAGGCGTCTTCTCTTCAGCAACCTTGACAGGTGGTTACCCACCCTGTATTTAAATGTTTCTCACAAAACAGAATTCATTACTTCTTGCTTTGCCTGTCTAACTCTGGGAGACTCTGGCTGGAAAGGTCTTTTCTGTGTCGAGCCGAAGTCAGGTCCTCTGGAAACTGTAGCTACGCAGAGCAAGAAACCAGAGCTTGGATGGTGTCTTTCTCTTCAAAAGCTTGCCATGTGACTGGAGAGCCAGAATGGCGTGTCGATGCCGCTGTGATGTGGCGAGTGTCACCGCAAGTAATAGACACGGGGCTCTCTGGGGACCCAGAGGGGTGCACCTCACTCCGATGAAGGGACGAAACATACCCCACAGGATCTGTGAAGCAGATGCCTTCGTGTCCTTCTTGCGTGATTTCTGTCTTCCTCGGGCTCTCTGTACTTGTAGGATGTGGTCAGAAATGTGTTCGTGAAGCCATCGAAAGACTCAGGAGGCTTCCATTCCAAACGCAGTCCTGCTGCCTTTACCCCTGTGGGACATCAGACAAAGCCCATGCGTTTCTCATAGAGGACACGGATCACATCTTATTTAGTCCTGGGCCTTTTAAAATAAACAGCAGATATGCTCTTTTGGTCCCTTGGCCCAGTATTTTCTATTTTATTTCTCTTCTTCCCTGTTAGGCTAGAGTAGAAAATCAGTACTTTATGCTTCCGGGGTCAGACCTTATGAACTCCCCCATCTCTCCTTTTCCTGCGTGGTGTGCCCCACACTACTGTGTCCAGTGCTCTCAACACTCATAAATGAAAATCACTCTTAGCGAAACCTTCAGAAATTTGTAACGTGCCTGGGCACATTGGAAGCTGCCCCCAGGGTCTTTCCACTGACCAGCGCGGAAAGGATGACGAAGACAGTGGCTGCCCCCTCTTATGTGGAAATTGTGTTCTGTTTGTCTGGAAGCCAGGGGGAAAAAGTATGCTGTTGAAAATGGCCTGATGACAGCCTCTTTTATACCCTTAGGACCTCCATACTTCCAAACCTTTAGTTTTGAAAAATCTTTCATTCTGCTTTTCGCGCTGATTCATGAGGATATTTCTGGAAAAGGAGCTAAGGGTCCTGACCCAGGGATTGGAGGAACTGCTAAAATATGATAGATAATACTCTCACTTGTTATGTCCAAGCTCTGACAATTTTCTTACAGTTCATGTGACATGGAAATATTATGATAGTCACTTGAGAGAAATCCCTGAAGAAAGGGGTCTGAAATCTAGTCTTTATGTCCAGTTACAGAAGATGCTATTTTTCTTTAATTGTCAAAATATGTAATTATCATTTGTTTAAACTGTCTGAATAACTTTCAGTGCCAGAGCTCTTTTAGGGGGAGTTTTTATAATACATAATACTTAAGAACATAGATACAAAAGATAGTAACCTCATTGAATTTTTTTTAATTGTCAGGTCCTCTCATGTGTGTGGTAAGGAAAGCCTGGGCACCAGCAGTAGCACTTACAAGTCTCTGAGACCACCGTATTAGGGCGGGCTGGTCAGCTTCGCATTACTGTGACAAAGTACTTGCTTCTTAGAAGAGGAAGATTTGTTGCGGCTCATGATTGTAGAGGTTTTGGTGCTTGGTCCCATTACATTAAGGCTCAGCCTCCTCTTCAGTGAAGGCCTCTCTCCAGAGACCTCACTTCTTTTAACACGAGCCCAACTCTGAAATATTCTACCACCTTCCGTAGGTTCACAGGGTGGTGACCAAGCACGGGCCTTTGGGATACACTGAAAAATCAATCTGTGACATAGCATAACTTTTCTAATAAAATTATACCACTAAGTTAAATTTTTGCTAAAGAATACACAGGTCTTAGATGTACACCCTTGTTCATAGCAGCTCAGTTCATGATAGTCCAGTCTTGGAAACAACCCAAATGCCCATTAACTGGAGACTGGATAAAGAAGATGTATTTTTTAAATGGAATATTACTCTGCCATAAAGAATGACAAGATTCATTCATTTATGTGCAAATGTAGGCACCTGGAGGACACACTAATAAGTGAAATAAATAGATCACTGATATGCAAATACCAGATCTTTTCTTTGATATAAGCACCTGTAGAGGTAAAGGAGCTCTAGAATAGATGATAGTTTTTGTAGAATGGGAAATATCCAAAAGGAATTTGGTGTGGGAATGTAATGAGGGGAGGAATAAATATGATTTGGAAAAAAATAAAAGAGTATGTATATAGGGGGTAGGGAGGGGGTGGGTGGGCAGGGATGTGCGTAAAAATGAGAATCGACCTGTGTCACATATTGGTACAAATTCCCCAATGTTGTGTGTGATTGTGAGCTGTGTATATAATATACCAATAAAGTTTACTGAATAATGCAAAAAAAAAAGAATACACAGCTCTTGTCACATCAACTTGGCAGTAGGTATTTCTCACCAACGTAACAATATTTGGAGGGAGATAAGCAAAACTTATCACATTCAAAAACACATAAATTGTTAATCCTGAACTTCAATTGAGGAAAAGAGCAGGAGATTTCTCAACAACTATCTTGGAAATCTGATGAACTTTGACAAATGCCTAAAAGTGAAATCATTATTGTCTGTGACAATTTTAGCTCACAAACCCCATTAATTTATCATATGAAAAAGCATGGTGCTCATTTTTTAAAATTGAGATGGAAGCATTGTTTGTATTAGTGCCTTGTGAATGTTCCAAGGAAGAAAAAAGCAAATGTACTGCCTATGAGGAGGTCTAGGACCTTTTACTTTTTACTGTACTCTTCTATTTTTTTTTTTTTGAGACAGAGTCTCGCTTTGTAGTTCAGGCTGGCCCTGAGCTCACTGTGTAGCCCAGGCAAGCCTCGAACTCAGCAATCCTCCTGCCTTTGGCTCCCAAGTGCTGGGATTACAGGCATGAACCACCACGCCTGGTACTGTGGTATGTGGTATTGATGGCTGGTGGGCATGAGTCACCAGGCCCAGCATTGTATGTGGTTAGAGGGGGATCAAACTCAGGACCTTGCACTTGTGAGGCAGGCACCGGAACCACTGAGCTAAATCTCTGGCTCCCATTTACTGTACTCTTTTGAATCAAGCTTCCACTTGACCACTTGGCTCATGTACCAAGCAGCATGCAGAAAAGTAATATCCAGTAAAGTACAAAAGTCTATTTGAGTAAAATAAGTATGTATTGATTGTGACTATACGTACATCACTATCTTAGGAATTGTGTTGACATAGAGCTAAGTAACGTAGTTTCCCCTACAAAGAGTCCTGTTCTAATAGCAGGGACAATTCAGGTATATGCACAGCTATGGTCTGAGGTAAGGTCAGTAAAGTCATGCCAGTAGAGCAGAATTGATATTGAGCAGAAAATTACTTTCAGTATGGCTGCATTTGTGCAATACAGAAGAAATAGTAGACATTGTAGCCTTGGTGGGGCCCAATACCAGCTGAGTAGCTGGGATATAAAGAAAGGATTGAAGGGGAAAACTATTCCACATGGAATCTGTCGCAAAAATAAAGCCAAATGGTCAGAAAGAGGAGAGCCACTTCAAGAACTGTGAGCGCATATGGTTTTGCTCAAATGTGTTGAATGCATGGCGGATGGCAAAGCCAGGGATCAGGACACGAGGAAGAAGGAAATGTTGAATCCCAGTATAAAACATTTGTGTGTGGCAGGACTTTTTACATGTCCTCTATAGTAGAAGAACGCTACTGAAGATTCAAAGAAAAACAGACATCCAAATCTCTCCAAGTCTTCTAGTGTGGGACATAGGCAAATGAAATTATTTTAATACAGATATGAGTAGTAAGAATCCTTTTCCTAAAACCAATGAATCTTGAAAAGCTCAGATGAAGTAAATATTGACAATGGGCGAGGGATTTTTAGGAGAAAAAAAAAAAACACTGCTTCGAAAGAGCTTTGTAATGCTTCCTGCGATTGGTAACACAAAGAACTTGCGGAGAGGCGATTTGACGGTGGGGGGATGGGGTAAGGAGGAAGGAGGAAGTTAGGCCGGTGGCAGAATGAGGGCAGAAACTACTAAGAGGATTGAAGGGGTGAAGGGGGGACCTGCCCACGGGAGGGGTCAGTGGTGGCTCAGTCCGTAGATTTCGAGGACAACGTGCAGCATCGCATGCTGGGTGACTGTCGGAAATTCAGTTAAGCAATATTCCATGATACTGGGCCACGAGCAAAAGGTCTTTTTGTATCATCTCAGAGACTCTCTCTTTTGCCTTCCAGGAAACTTAAAGTAACGAGACAAATGAATGCCCAAATGTTGCCCTCAAGGGTATTTTACAGTACTGATGTCTAACTGATTTTAACGTAGGGCACTATCGAGTGTAAAGATCAGACATTGCTAACGGTACCCGGTTTTTTCCTTCACTTGACTTTTGGCCACTAGAGACAATACTTTGGGATTTTTATGATGACAGGTTTGGTGCTGTGCTCAGAACTGCACAGGCCCCCTTCTGCGAACTGCTTCCTCAGGAAGAGACCAAGAAAGGCAGGGCTTCCTCAAACCACCTAATTTTCATTTCTTCTTCTTTTCCTTTAGTTAGTGAGTAAAATTAGTGATTAGTGGACCAACTGCATATATATATTTTAATGGCTCCCCGTGCTTTGGGGATGAATCATGGTAACCTCCGCTCGTTGCCTCCTTATTACTTCATTTCTAACTCCATCTCTGTCTCCGCTGTAATTGCAGTGCTGGGTGAGACGCTGCTTGAGGAGGAATTAGCTGAACTGTGGTGGTTTGGCAACAGAAGGAGATGGAGGAAGCAACATGGAATGGGAGGTCTGTGTGGATGTGTAGTGTATGGCTTTCTGCCCAAGCAAGGCAGCTTCCCCTAGAGTTCCCATCTCTCCTAGGCCTTAGAAAGCATCTAGTGTGAGACGCAGGTAAGTTCATACTCTACACTTACCCAAAACATAATTATCAGGCTACAACAGACACACTTTAAACACACACATGCACACACAACCATCTGTGCTCTAAAATCCCAGGGGAATTTAAAAGCCATATGCATTTTTTAAAAAGCTCATTCAAAATACAGAGAAAAATTGACTTGAATCATCTGACAGCTTGGTGGAAAAAGAAAAATGCAGAGCGTAGAATGAAGAATAGATTAGATGAACCACTATTAGAAGCAAACTCTGTGTGTGTGTGTATGTGTGTGTGTGTCTCTTCATGAGTGACTTCTGCCTCCTCAGATCAAAAGGGATATCTTACTAGGATTTTGTAGTGAGCACATTTTTGACCAGTGCAAAATATAGACAACTAGAGTTTATAGTCTTCAAGTGCTGAAAGCTCATTAATTCATTAGAGAAATGCATGGTGGGGAAAATATGCATAGTCAATTTCAAAACAAAAGCAACATATTGAGGCACCACATCAATAGCACAGACTGAGTAGCACTGACATATGAGTTAGAAGATACTTTACAGCTTCACGAGTCTAATTCTACGCTGTGTGTTGGAATGATCATTCACCTGACAAGGGGAGAAGGCAGTGTCTGCTTCAAGATGCTTAGAAATGGGGAACTCACTACCTTCTCTGGCAGCAGGTTCAATTTGTTAATAAACTACAATTCTTCAAAGCTTCTTCTTTTCTAAGTGGTCCCCATGCATAGTCATTTTGTCTCTGTAGCCCCGTAGAAGCCTAACTCCTTGCATATGTAAGGAGAAGCCGTTTTGATTGGGCAGAACGCTAGATGGGTGACCGTACCATCATGTCCTTCCTCAGGTGTGACTGACCATCTTCACAATGGGCATTCCCTCCTATCGATAACCCCTATCTCCCTGTTCCTCCCTCATCCTCTTAATGAAGTCAGTACAGTGACTTTTCTTTGGATGGTATTCTGTCCTCGTGAAATTAAAATGGTACCGTGTGTAACACTGAAGTTGGAAAGCAGTGAACAGACATCTACGTGGTATACTCATTAGCAGACTCGTCAGCTGGAGTCTTCCCAAGATGAGCATTGGTTGAGGGTCTTCAGGTGTCACGGAGGGAGAGGGAGCAGCAGGAGTCCAGGGCTGGAGAGGAGCCAGCGTTTCCACAGCCAGGCGCCTTCTAGCCCAACTGCTTGTTGGGTTGGAAACATGGATCCCTTCACAGATGCGACAGATTGCTCACGCAGGTCCACAACATCCCAATTCAGTACTGGACTGCATGATGCTGTGAATAATGCCTATTTCCATCCTTTGCATTGTAGCCCAACACCTCCGCAAATGCATTTGGAAGAAGGTAAGTGCACAGCACACAGGAAGCCTAGGGGATCATTCCTGAAAGATTTGGACTCTAACATCACTTCTGTTCTTTCTTTCTGGAAAGAATCTTTTTGTGTATCAGGCACTGGGCCAGTTTTATATCATCTCTCCGAGGTTCACAGGACTGTAAACTGAGTGTGACCTCTCTAACTGAAAGCCATGTTCTGGAACTGGGAGCCAAGTATGCTTGTGCTCCTTTTTTATTTTTCTGTTTCTAAAGTACCAAGGTTGGACTAGGAGCATTTTCAATCCCAAGGACCTATGCTCAGTGTTCTTAAAAATCTTGTACACTGTATAGAATAAATAGCAAGATGCCAGAATCTATTTGGACATAGTCAAAATCAAGGATATTCTAGGCTGGGGGCCAGCAAAGTTCTTCTCTAAAGGCTTCCCTAGTAGGTATACTATAGACCTTATGGACCACATAGTATCTGTTGTAGTCTTACCAGCTCTGCTGCTGTAAAGCAAAAGAAAATGGAAACAACATGGACATGACAGTGTTCCAATAAAGCTGTATTTACAATAACAGTCAGTGGGCTAGATTTGGCCAGAGTGTCTTAGTTCGCCAATCTCTGCTTCATTGAGGTGACAACTAACAAAGTGGACAGCAACACTTGCAGAAAGGCCTTATTATCTCAGCATGATTCAGCTGAAAGTAGACATTGAAAACAAAATATATGTAGATTTTAGGAAATAAGAATATTTTCTAGGGCTGGAGATTTAGCTCAGTGGTTCTCATGCCTGCCTAGCAAGGGCAAGGTCCCTGATTCGATTCCCAGTAACCCCACACAACAATACCAGGTGTGGTGACTCACACCCACCAGCAATCAGTACCACATACCACATGTCAGGTCTGGTGGCTCATGCCTGTAATCCCAGCACTTGGGAAGCAGAGGCAGGAGGATTGCTGAGTTTGAGACTTGCCTGGGCTACATAGTGAGCTCAGGACCAGCTTCGACTACAAAGTGAGACCCTCTCTCAAAAAAAAAAAATAATTGAAGAATGTTTAGGAAGTCTTACTTCTTCCATCTTCCTGTCCACCCAAACTAAGGGACAGAGACACACAAATAAAGATTTTCTGCCTATGCATCCATCAGGCCAATAGAAACCAGCACAAAGGAAGACCTACGAGAAGCCTTAGGACTTCTGTTAAAGTGAAACTGAATGTCAGTGCAAACACAAGATTTGCAGACTGGTATAAAGCACCAACCTCACCATTGCTATTTATCTTACTTATGAAAATAATTAACCTCTTGGAGTCTTACATTTGTCATGAGGGTGATGCTATCTACATCATGCAGTAGGAATAAAGACCAAAGGACATGAGGCATGTATCAGACAAAATTGAACGCTCACCCAACTCCTTTTCTCCATTCTAATGGGAAACACTTTTATTAATCTATCTACTCTTCTCTGAAAGCTGCGTGCTTCAGAGAACATGACATCCAGTCCCAGGAAATTAGTGAGGGCAAATTTCTACCTTTTCAGTTTATGCATTAGTCATGAATGTCTGCCTGAATTCAGGTCCAACATTTGACATGTAATAAATAGGACTTACTGTGAACTAGATGTTGTTTTAAGACCTTTGCCTACATAAATATATTCTGATGTAGACTTTATCATCCAATTTCCTTTACACATAAGGAAAGTGATGAACAGGTGAAATACTCTGAGGAAGTATAGTTGCTTATTGGTGGAGTTGGGCTCTAAACAAGGACTCTAGCCCCAAAGTCTGTGCTCCTAACTACTGAGAAATATGGCTTCTCATCAAGTGAAATTTTCCTACATAATTTAAAGGAAAGGTTTTCTTCACTGATTTTTTTTTTAAGAGAGAAGCCATTCTATATGATGAAGTGAAACCTAGCCAGTTTTAGCTGTTTTTTATCAAGATCATAGGCACATGATGAATGTGGGGAACAGCAAAGCAAAGAGATGGGGAGAATTGACTTTTTAAAAATATTATTTATTCAATAAGCCAATTAAAACCTTGACTTGTATTCATGAGGGCTCTTCGTGTGTGTGTGTGTGTGTGTGTGTGTGAGAGAGAGAGACAGAGACAGAGACAGAGATGGAGAGACAGAAAGGCAGAGACAGAGACAGAGAGAGACAGAGACACACACAGAGATTGGGGGAATTTTTGTTATTCTGATGGTTGTGACATAACTGATAAATACAAAATCAAAAAGGAACTTGTAATTTTTATCTTTCCAAATCTGTTTCTACAAATTAAAGTTGACTGTAAGTCTGGTTTTACAGATTGAACACCAGTTGACCAAATCATTTTGTCATCGATGACTTTACATTTTTTTGCTAATAGCTAATTTATTGGTCCATTATATATACACATCACAATTACACTCCACATTGAGAATTTGTACCAGTATATGACAACTTAATTCTCATTTTTCCCTCACCCCTACCCACCTTCCCTCCCTCCCTTGTCCTATATAGACAAGCTTTGTTTCCTTTTTTTTTTTTTTTTTTTTACCTTTTTTGAGACAGGGTCTTGCTTTGTAGTTCAGGCTGGCCCTGAGCTCACTATGTAGCCCAGGCAAGCCTGGAACTCAGCAATCCTCCTGCCTCTGCCTCCCGAGTGCTGGGATTACAGGTGTGAGCCACCACGCCCGGCTTGTTTCCTTTTTTTAACATCACTTTTCTTTCTTCATTATTTACCCCTAGACCCCATTACCTTTTGAATATTTACTTCGAATATTTACTATTTCACGCATTCTAGAACACATTTGTAACTTCAGTTTCTCATACCAGAGAAAATATATGATATTTGCACATCTGTGACCTATTTATTTCACTTATGAGTATACTCTGAAGGTACGTCCATTTGAGTATAAATGATTCAATCTCATCATTCTTTATGGCAGAGTAATACTCCATTTTATTTAAAAAAACACATCTTCTTTATCTAGTCTAGAGTTCATGGGCATTTGGGTTGTTACCAAGATTTAGCTATCACAAACTGAGCTGCTATAAACATGGGTGCACATATGTCACTGTGATAGGAATCTTGTAATTCTTTTGTATATATCCCAGCAGGGGAAGAGCAGGGTCAAATGGAACCTCTAATCCTAGTTTTCTGAGGAATCTCCACACTAATCTCCATAGTGGTTGTACTAGTCTACATCCCCACCAACAGTAGAGAATGGTTCCTTTTTCTCCACAACCTCTCCAGCATTTATTGCTGGCAAATTTTGAGATAGCAGCCATTCTTTGTGGAGTGAGATGAAATCTGTTTTGTTTTCATCTGCATCTTTCTAATGGCCAGTGATGTTGAGTATTTCTTCATGTACTTCTTAGCTACTTTTACTTCTTCCTCTGAAAAGTGTCTGTTCATTTCAGATCCCCATTTTTGAACTGGGTCTTTAAATTTGGGGGAACTGATTTTTTTTAAGCTCTTTATATATTTTAGACAGTAGCCCTTTGTCTGAGGAGTTACTGGTAAATATTTTTTTCCCATATTGTTGGTTGCCTTTTTGCTTTGCTGATGGTTTCCTTTGCCATGCAGAAGCTTTTTAATAGAAAGAGATCCCATTTGTTGATTTCTTCTGATAGTTCTCTGATAGTCTTTCCTGAAGGCAATGTCTCCAAGACTTTTACCTAACCTGTTTTGCAGCAGGTTTAGTGTCTCTGTTTTAATATTTAGGTCTCTCATCCACTTTGATTTTAGTTTAGTACACAGTGAAAGAGATGGATCTAGCTTCCATCTTTGGCAGTTAGGAACCCAGTTTTTCCAGCACCATTTGTTAAAGAGGCTATCTTTCTTCCACTGAGGATGTTTGGCTCCTTTGTCAAAGATGAGGAGCTTGGGCTAGAGATTTAGCTCAGTGGTTCTGGAGCTTGCCTCGCAAGTGCAAGGTCCTGAGTTTGATCCCCGGTAACCACATACGATGCTGGGCATGGTTATTCATGCCCACCAGCAATCAATACCACATATCACAGTGCTGGGTGTGGTGGCTCACACCTGTAATCCCAGCACTCGGGAGGCAGAGGCAAGAGGATTGCTGAGTTCGAGGTTTGCCTGGACTACATAGTGAGCTCAGGGCCAGCCTGAACTACAAAGCGAAATCCTGTCTTAAAAAAAAAAAAAAATAGACGAGGTGGCTTAGTGTATCTGGCATTGTTTCTGGATCTTCTAATCTATTCCACTGATCCTCAGGTCTGTTTCTTTGCCAGTACCATGCTGTTTTTATCATAGTGGCTTTGTAGTAAAGTTTCAAGTCGGGGAAGGTGATACTCTCTGCCATGTCCTTGTTTCCTAGAATTGCTTTTGCTATTCTAGATCTCTTGTGGTTCCAGATGAATTATTAGATGCTTTTCTCTAGATCTGTGAAATATGCTGTTGGGATTTCAATTGGGATTGCATTGAATCTATATAGAAGTTGTTGGAGTAAAGCCACTTGACAATGTTGGATCTTCCTATCCAGGAACAAGGGATGTTCTTCCATTTTCTGATATCTTCTTCAATCTCCTTTTTTCAGAGTGTTAGATTGACTTAGATATTTCATTTTTCTGGATATTATTGTAAAAGGGACTGAGTCCACATTCTTTCTCTATCAATCTATTATTTGTATATAAAAATGTGATTGATTTTTGAGTATTGACCTTGTATCCAGCTATGCTACTAAATTTGGTGATTAAGTCTAACAGTTGTTTGGTGGAGTTTTTAGGGTCTTCTAGATAGAGTATCATGTCATCAGCAAATAATGACAGTTTAACTTCTTCTTTTCCTATCTTTATTCCTGTTATTTCTTTTGATTGTCTACTTGCAACGGCTAATGTTTCTAGCACTATATTGAACAGAAGTGGTGACAGTGGACATCCTTGTCTTGTTCCTGATCTTAGTGTGAAAGATTTCAGTTTTTGACCATTTAGGATGATGCTGGCTGTTGGTTTCTCATAAATAGCTTTTATTAGGTTGAGATATAGTCCATCTATTCTGAGTTTCTTTAGGGTTTTGATCATGAATGGGTGTTGGATTTTGTCAAATGCTTTCTCTGCATCTATTGAGATGACCATATGGTTTTTGTTTTTGAGTCTGTTAATATAGTGAATAATGTTTATTGATTTACGTCTGTTGAACAATCCTTGCATCCCTGGATGAATCCAACTTGGTCAGGGTGTATGATTTTCTTGATAATTCTTTGTATTCTATTTGCTAGTTGAGGATTTTTACATCAGTGTTCATTAGGGAGATTGGCCGGTAGTTCGCTTTTTGGATTGGGTCTTTTTCTCCTTTTGGAATCAAGGAAATAATTACATCAAGGAATGAATCTGGGAGTACTGCTTCCCCTTCAATTTCATTAAAGAGTTTGAGAAGTAGTGGCATTAAATCTTCTTTGAAAGTTTTGTAGAATTCAGCATTAAAGCCATCAGGACCAGGACTTTTCTTGGTCATAGGTTTTTTATTATGTGTTCAATTTCACAAATTGATATTGGGATATTTAACATTTTTATATCCTCTTCATTCAGCTTTGGAAGTTCATATGTGTCTAGGAATCTTTCCATTTCTTCTACATTTTCCATCTTATTGGAATACAAATTTTCATAGTACATGTTTATTATCCTCTGGACTTCCATTGGATCAGTGGTGATTTCCCCTTTTTCATTCCTAATAGCATGGATTTGAGGCTTTTCTTTCCTTAGTTTGATAAGGTTGGCTAGGGGTCTTTCAATTTTGTTAATCTTTTCAAAGAACCAACTTTTGGATTCATTGATTTTTTTGTGTGGTTCTCTTAGTCTCCATTGAATTAATTTTTGCCCCAATCCTTATCATTTCCTCCCTAGTATGAGCTTTGGGTTTGTTTTGCTCCTCTTTTTCTAATAGCTTGAGGTTTAGCATTAGGTAGTTTATTTGTGCTTGCTCTATTTTCCTGGTGTAGCCATTTACTGCTATGAATTTCCCTCATAGGACTGCTTTCACTGTATCCCATAAATTCCTGTAAGTTGTACTGGGATTATTGTTTAATTTTAAAAACTGTTCAGTTTCTTTCTTGATTTCTTCTGTGATCCATTGGTTGGTCAGTGACTTCACTTTTTTCATTCCACTGCTGAAGCACCTATTCTCGGCATATTTCTCTTTCCCAGCCCGAAGTCTGAACCATCCTCAGGAGAGACCTGCAAAGATGCCACAAAAAAATTTTTTTCGGGCCAGAGGGTTAGCTCAGTGGTTCCGGCGCCTGCCTCGCAAGCCCAAGGTCCTGAGTTCGATCCCCGGTAACCACATAGAATGCTGGGCGTGGAGACTCACGCCCACCAACAATCAATACCTCATACCACAGTGCCGGGCGTGGTGGCTCACGCCTGTCATCCCAGCACTCGGGAGGCAGAGGCAGGAGGATTGCTGAGTTCCAGACTTGCCTGGGCTCCATGGTGAGCTCAGGGCCAGCCTGAACTACAAAGCGAGACCCTGTCTTAAAAAAAAAAAAAAAAAATTCATGGCTGAAAACAGGCTGAAAGAGATCTCTAATCCGGGGCACTCAACAGCATCACATCCTTTTCTGAAACAGTGAGGCGGGGACATGGGTACTCTAGATATCAGCTAATGAGTGAGGTCACATTAACCTGGACAGTGACAAGTGTCCCCAAAGCATTTCTCGTAGATGTTTACCTGTCCTTTCAGCAAGCCAGGCAGACTCTGCTTGCTGCTTCTACACACGCTTCCAAACCTGTATCTGCCTCAACATGCACGTAAAAAGGCGGAGAGGGCGGGGAGAAGGCGCTGAACACAGGCCCCGCGCTCCATTGTGTGCTGTTTTACTCCTCCCCCACCAGCCTGCCCCTTTCTCTGTGATCCTCTGCCCTGCTAGTTCTTCCTCTTTCCCTGTTCTCTCTCTGTCTCCCTCTCTCTCTCTTTCTCTCTCCCACACCTTTTGCTTTTCCTCTCTTTGTGAGTGCTTTAATGCAATGCGATTTTCCAGAATTTCTACAAAGTTGTCTTGAGGCACCTCGTGGAATACCTTTCCAGTCTCCCTGTTTTGATTACTCCAGATAGACATACACAGGCAGCCCCCTTTCTTTTTGAGTCAAACCACAGCCTACTCAGCAAATCACTGCTTTTCCTTTTGTTGGCTGGAGGGAGAAAGGATCAGGTGAGGATGTAGAATGGGGGATGGGAAGATAATGACAGATTGGATGATAATTAATATTTTCTGTCTCTGAATAGTGAAAGTCTCATCCAAGTCCCCAGCCAAGCTCATTTTAAACTCTTGGTGTGTGGGTTTAAGTGCTCTGAGGCCTGGCATGCTGGGGCTGGTTTAGAAGGAGTGATGCTGTATACTGTGGAATTTTGTGGTTCTTTTATTTTTATTACTGAGTAAACCATGCATATCTAAAAAGGAAACTTTAAATCAACCCACTCTCAATGCAAATTAATGTATTGGGTCTGAGGTACCTAGCCCATAATTTAAATTGCCAGAAAGTTTATGCATTAATTATTAAAGGTTTTGCAGTTTCTTGGCCACTGATTTTTATTTTTATATAAAAACTCAATTATTTGTCTTCATGTTTGTGCCAGTTTTTTTTTTTAAAGGAAAAAGTTATCTTAGAACCGATTGACTGGGAATAATTTTCAGATCCATTAAAATAGCATTCAGCTTTGCCAAAATTCAGGACTGAAAATGCCTCCCATGGTACTATTTGCTTTTATTCATTTTTTTCATACAAGCCAATGGACCATGTGTTTTATGTCAATAGCAGAAATCAATAACAAGAATTTCTTGCAATAGGATTGGTAGAGAAACTTTGATATTATAAAAATAGAGTGCTTTGTTTTGAATGAATATATTTAAATGAAGTTTTGAAAAATATGGTTTCTTACTATTAAATTAACAATTTCAGCAGTTCCCTTAAGAGTAATATTTGGCAGGCTCATGGAAGAGAAGAAAGTTCATGATGCAGTATCCCCAGCAATACCCAAGCTGAGAGCTCATTCCGTGACTTTATTTAAACCAAATGTGACAAAGCATCATTACCTCATTTAATCTGTATTTTAATCTTCACAATAATCTTGGGAAGTAAAAGTTAATTTCTTCTTTTTAAAAACAGGAAAAATAAAGTGCAGGGAGATTAAACTACTTTTCTAGATCACATAGCTAATGACCAACAAAGCCAGGAGTCAAACTTAAATCTCTTGTTACATCATTAAAAATCATGTTGCAGGATTTAGCACTACATTTTTATTTAGCCATTTTCATGTTACACAGCTGGCAAGGTATCTAGAGACTTCTCTCTCTCCTACAGTCAGGCGATGTTAAGGTCAGACAGGTCAATGACAGCAAAACAGATGTACAGAAATTGCAAATGTATCCAACAAATCTCACTCCTGTTTCCTGTTCCTTACTTGCCACTTTGAAGGGCCCAGGATTTTTTTTTTTTTTTTTTTTTTTTTTTTTTTTTTTTTTTTTTTTTTTTTTTTTTTTTTTTTTTTTTTTTTTTTTTTTTTTTTTTTTTTTTTTTTTTTTGCTTTTTGGAGACCAGGATGGTTTTATAAGAGGTTTGGGAAAGTATTGCTGAATGCTGACTCATGAATCTCTCATGAGTCCCTGCTGGGCAAAGCTGCAGTGAGAGACTGGTGTCCTAACAGAAGGCCCCTTCCAGAGCAGCCTATAGGGCTTGTTCCGTGGATCCCATATACAAAAAAGGCATCTCAAGTAAATGAAGAAACATCAGGCCGAGTAAGGTGAAGCAGGTTCTTTACTGATGTAACATTACTGGGTTTCTAGACTCGTGTACACTGAGAATGTCTACAATGCTCCTGAAGCTTTTTGCCTGGGGAATTCTTTCAGTATAGAGCCTTTCCCTGCATAAACAGCACAAGTCCTGGGCATAACAATTCATTTTCTTTTCAAAACAATTCTTTAAGGTACACCTAACTCCATTTTACCTGAATAGAAAAGTGGCTGGTTCATTTGCTGAAGGTTCTACATTTTTTTTTAAATCCAGTACCAGGGATAGAACTCAGGACCTTGTGCTTATGAGGCAGGTGCGGTGCTACTGAGCTAAATCCCCAGCCTCAGGCCCTACAAATCCCTCATTTGTACTGGTCCATCTACATTCCAACTCAGATCTTGCTGACTAAACTTCTTGATCTCCTCCCTTGCTCTATAAGGACTTCTCTGCTTCCCCTTTGTGCCCATGTCTCTGCTCGACGTGCCATAGCCCACCTCTCTGAGCCTGTAATAGGAAGTGTGGTGTGCTGTGCGTGTTCATTCCAGCTTGCCTTCCCTGAGAGGGGTCACTCTGTCCAGAGATGGAGCCCCAATGGTTAATGCCTTATTATTTCTCTTCTTGGCTACAATATGCCTCCTTGCCTACCCAGCTGCAGACATATTGGTTTCCTTGGTATTTCTTAAAATATACCACACAAGTGCTCTGATTTTAGGATCTTTTCCTTTGCTCTTTTCTTGACTTAGACTGCTATTTCCCAGATGCTACAAGGAATCCTTCAGGGTCTTTAGATGCTTGTGCCGATGTTGCCTTAGCAGAATCCAGACCATCCTACTAAAATAGTAGATTCCCTCGTCACATCTTTTTGCTTTAAACTGTTTCTTTGTCTTTTGTACCACATGTTCTTACCACACTTTCTACATTTATTTCCTTCACAGTCCTGAGAGCCAAGACTTGGTTCCATTCACAGCTGAACCTGCAGTGTCTACACAGCGCCAGCACCAAATAGGAGGTCAATAAACACTTGACAAATGCACTTAAATGAATACATGCTTAGTCTCTGTTACTTGACTTTCCCAAGCCATGGAGATCGATGTTTTTCACAGGCAGGACTAATCAGGTGCTCTTGCATAAGTATTTCGCATTGGGGCCTAAAGACACTAGCTAAAAATTATGAAGTGAGGCATCCAGCCACACGGAGAAAGAGCTAATCTTAGGTCTCTGAGTTCTCCATGCACTTGTGGAATAATGGAAACGTTTCTGATCCTTCGTCAAAGACAGAATATCTGCACAGAGAGCAATTTAGTTATTTGGGACCACATGGGATGGAATGGTCGTCTGCTCCCTGGATAGTTTTGTACTTTCTGTTCTCTGTCTGTGTTGGAGTTTCTCTATTAGGCATCAGGAAAGACTATAATGAATGTTCTTTCCGCACTCGGGTCAGCTGGACTCAAGTAGCTGTAAGGATCGTGTGTAACTGTTGAGACAGTTGCTTAATCACTTGTACAGAAAGAAGTACAGGACTGAAGGCCAGTGACAGGCAACTGGGACTCGTCTTTGGCCATCTTTCCACTCCTTTCTCTTTCCCGTGAAGACCACAGCATTCATGCCAGTCTTCTTTGGTTGTAAGACTGTCCCACACCTCTTGGGCTCACTCATAGCAAGATAATGTGAAAAGAGGAGGCAGCAAAGAGCTTTCTTCCCTTTTCCTTTTAGAGAGAAAATCTTTCTGCATTTTGTCTTCTATTTCTGCTACATGATCAGGAAATGCAAGTAGTTAGCTTTTTAAGGTTTTATATGAAGATAACAAAGAAGAAGGAGATTGTGACCACGGCATCTATTATTTTGGTTGAAGATAGTAAGTTTATACTGTCCAGGAGAATCACAAAGCTTTCCTCATGACTGCTCAAAATATCAACATTTTCAATAAAGGAGCAAACACAGGCCTAATCACGTGGCAGAAAGTGCTCCACTACCGAGCTACGGGTTGGCTCTTAAAGCAGCACTCAAATGTGTTTTTCTTTGAATATATTCTCTGAGATTTCAGATATGAATTTTAAAGAAAATAATTCTAGGTGAGAATATGGGGAAAAGAAAACCTAAGAGAATCAAATTTTCCACAACAAAATGCAACTTTATCACCTGGATATCAACTTTATCAACTGGATCACGAAAGTTAGCATTTTCATTTTAAATAGAACCTTTATATAAGAAACAGTGAGAGGAGAGGAAGACAGAAAGGAAAAGAATGATCTATGTGTGGGCGTGTGTATGTCTGTGTACATCCAAACTTCAGCTAAATAAGAAAACTAGTTTTCACAATGTTTAGATTTGGATCAATAATATAGTTGTTGCAGTTTATTTTTGAAAAATGAGTAACATATTGGATGCAAGAGGCAGATGCTATTTGTGATCAGCTACGATAACAGTCTCTATATTCTGTTTAGTTATTTCTGAAGTCTGTAACAAGACTACAGGGAAAGTAAAGGTGTAAATCCAAAGGTCAACGTGTAGTTCAGAGGGGGAGAAAAGATAAGAGAGCCATGGGTGGACAAAGAAGAATTGTATACTACTCAGCATATAATTTGAGGATGATTTGCATGGTTTCAGAAGGCACAGATCCAATCAATCTCATGATCATAAATCCCTTGTAAAAGAAACAGCTTCATCATTATATACAATTCAAGTATTGTGCATTCCATCTCTTCTCTCTTCTCCAATGTTCCTCTCTGCCTTTGTTTTTCTTTTGTCACCTCAGGTGGTGCAGGGACCTGTTTGGCCTAATCCTGGGCAAATGATATCATTTTGTGCCATGTTACAGGTTCCTGATCCTTAACAGACATCATCATCCTGTAGGAGCAGCTCACTGCAGGAAAAAGGAATCACTCAGCTATTGCTGCATCTCTTCTCAGCCCTCTGATTTGTGTCTAATTATACAACTTTTGAAAATAAGGTGCTTAAGGTGGTTTTCCAAAAGATTCTGCCTGCTGTCCAGTGGCTGTGTGCCGAGTGCCTCTACCTGAATGTGAGAACTGTTCCTCCAACTCTTGTGGACAGTCCCACGGCAAAGGCATCCTGTCACTCACCAAAGCGCCACTTCTCATGGGGCCTGTCTAGAAAGACTGAATAGACAAAGTGGCAAGAGCTGATTGGCCCTGCGGCGAGTCTGGGGCTGGGAGATGGGGACTGAGCGCACCTGTGTTTCTTCCCCACGGCGCTCCCCACCTGTGTGCCTCTCGGGCATCTCAGGCTCAACCAGTGTCCTTCCCCCAACTCTTGGTTCCCCCATAACCCCGCATCTCTTCTGTGGGCTTTTATGTATGAGGATGGCTCACTGCTTTCCCAGTTATCCAGGCTTGAAAAATCAGTCACATTTGTTTTCTTCTTTCCTCTCGTTTATCCAGGTTGTCGAACTCTGTCAAGTCTATCTTTGCCACGTTTCCCAAACCTAATCCTTTCCATTCCTCAGTGTCTCGCTCTTCCGTGATGCCAGTGGCTTCCCGATCATGTCTGGAGGAAGTGACCAAGAGCTGGGATTCCAGCGTTCTTCACACCAGCACACGTTCTGGTTCAGTCACTCAGCAAATAAGTCGTCTTCAGAATGTTGCATAAATTCTTCTTCCTTTGGCCTCTTTATGTATAAAATGGAGACGACAGTTTGTAAAATTATGAGAAAGGAGACTACTGATTGAAAGCTATTGATCTGAGATGACTGACTGCAAGCTATTGATCGGAAAGCTGTTGAGACTTGATCTGATGTAGGACTGGATTAACGTTAAGTGCTGTGGCATTTTTAGATCATACTGCCTCTAGTCTCCACTAGTTCTCAAATTCATCAGTTTAACTCAGGCAGATTATCTTTTTAAAATTCCACTCCGATCAACTCATCCTTTTGTCCCAGATCTTCCAGGGATGTCTCATTTTCTACTTAAGTTTTCACAAACTAGATGACAGAAAAGCTTAAGTCACAGAGTTGTAGAGGCTGAGAAACCATGAAATAAACTGCCACATCTACCTGAAAGCTACGTTTTGATCACTGCTGAGTACTTTATACATTAGAAAATTATTTTTATATTAGGAATCTGTAATATAAGTGGAGCCCAATAGAAAACTTGTCTTTAATGACAAAAGTGGGTATTTTAAGGACATTTTATGATCACAGCCAGTGGCCTTTGTCCTTTGTTGGTGGAAATATTCTACTGGCAGAGTATGAAGAGCAGCAATGACTTTGTAGTGTGATGTGCATAGTGTTTTCTGTATGATCCCAACTTGTATTTCCAGTTAAGCCATCCCAAGATTCCATTTCTGTGTCCCATCCCCCCACACTTTCAGACATGTTGGTGTTTTCCTACGTATACCTCATCCTTCTTCTGCCATTGAGTAGACTCACATGATTTCTTCCTTTTATTTGCCCTGAACTACTGATCTACTTCCACCCACACTTAGCCACAGCCCATGACTCCGTTATCCAGATCCAGAAGCCCAAGTCTTGGTGATGAATGTGTAGAGTACAATGCAGTGAGGAGAGCTAGATAGAAAGGAAGAAACTTGAAGATTTCCTTCACTGAGCATCTTAGTCTAGAAATATTCTAAACCTTGGGAAGGTAAATAGAACAAAGAGGTAAAATTGCTATTGATGAAACCAGCAACTAAATGGGGGTGTTCACTAAGGCTATTGGTTTTCTTTGCAAGGAATAACACGTTGTGAAGGAAAAAATATATCTGTTTCCATGGCAGAGAAGCATGGCATATTTGGCTGTGAACTAATATAGAGGAAATTTAGGATGAAGCTAATTTAGGGAAGCTTTCAAATGTCTTTGGGATTAATAGGTTAGCACTGAGTCAGAAAAATCTACATTAAAATAGTGAGTACAGATGTGATATTGGGGTGCTTAAGGAGTTAAATAGGACAAGTTGTCTAAGGTTATGTAACATAATACTAAGAAAGTTTTAGTATGGTTATAAAGACACTAGGTAGACCAGACCCAAGGAGAAAAATACAGATCTAATGGACAAATTGTGTGAGCAGAAAGAAGTTACCTTCCTGACTCTTACTTTCATGTTCCAACAAAATAGAAATTACAATAGGAATATGAAAATTGAAAGGGGCAATCTTATTTGTATGTAGATCTTACACATTTTAATGACGTTTTCTTATCTGTGAGATGGAGATAATAATATATCACACAGGGTTTTTCTGAGGATTAAATAAGAGATTTATGCAAAGCACTAACAAAGTGTTTGGAAATACGGTTCCCAAGGGTACAAATATTGCCTGTTACTATGATCACCACCAGGGTCGCCGTTCACGCTCTCTGGGAACGAGAGGACAGGAAATTATTGTGGGAGCATTGATATTATTTTTTTACCACTGATTTATAATTCAAGGCTGGAAAGGTATTGCATCAGAACTTTTGTAACTCTCTGGCAACTTTATCTCAGACACTGAGGCCCTCGTTATTAAGATTTTAACAATCATCTTCTGTTTGTGGAGTGCTTTGAAAGAAAAATTAAAGGGCTTTAACAAATATTTATTTCATCAGCTTCTGAAAACAGCCCTGATCATTAAGTAGGCAAGAGGAGTCGGAAATCTTCAACCAGGACGGCAGGACAAAGGGGAGCTACGGGGTTCTGGGTTTCAGCCGGGGTCACGCAGCGAGTGGACGTCGGCTGCTCAGGTCTTCGCTGGCTCCTGCAGGGACCTCCCAGAGCCACGACCTGGCTGCTGGGTCTTCATGGCTGCCATTCCCGGCAAGCTGCTGGGTGACAGGTACCCAGGGAACACAAATGCCCTCAGACGCCCCAGAGGCAGAGCCGAATTGCAGCATGTAGCAAAGCTTGACGAATTCTTTGGAATTCGTTCATTAAAATATTAAGACAACTTCCATATTCCTTCTTGATGATTCCAGACATGAAAAGAAGATGTCATTTGTTGAAAAACTTTTGGTACCTTCAGTGCTGGAACTTGACAACATCAGTTAAAACTTTTGCCATTGCAGGATTTACACGGAATAATAAAGTGATTATCTCTGGGTGGCGGGATTAAATGTAATTTTATGTAGCTTTTTGCTTATCTGGACCTTTTACTTCTGTTTTTCCTCCCACTAAATTTTATGCAGACACCAATTATATTAGGTTAGCAACAACATCATAATTTGGAGGGAGTGCATGATTTTCATTTTTACTGTAGTCACCTTGAAGTCATCTTTTGCCTTTCTGATTCTCACATTTCTAATCTCTGAAATGGATGTGCCAATGATAATGCGAATAATAGAGTACCTTGGGTCATGGGAAATTTAGGAGATATTATATTGCTTAGGGTCAATGCCACATTAAAATCTCAACCAATAACTTCAAGACGGTTGAAAGCTAAGACGATTGTAGTGGCTATGCACTCTATATAGAATAAGTCATGGCATTTCCCAAAAAGCAAATGTTTAAGGTGGCACATTTTCCCACCCCTCAGTTCTTACCCACATATCCCCTGGGGACTGGCTCTTCCAAGAGTTGATAATCACACGATACATAACAAAGAGCAGAGAAGCCTGTGCGTGTTGTCCCAGAACGGGGACTGGGAAGCATTGTTTTACACTTGATCTTAGCCAAAAGGCCGAGAAGCGATGGGAAGCATTGTTTTAAAGAGCTGTCCTTGGAGGTGAAGTAGTGGATGAGTGACCTCTGCCCTGTGCCCTGCTGACCTGCCAGGGAGGACAAGTGTGGATCTGGGCATCGTGGGCATTGTCCCCTGTTGCTTGGCCTGGCCTTTCCTCAGACCACTGCTTCCTAGGATCCTGCAGCCTCTTTTGCAGAACTTGGGCTCTGTTTAGGCAGCTCTTTAATTGGTTTATGTCATTCACCAGGAATTTCTTTTCTGTAAAGTTGGCGACTCAATACTCGATGCCAGGTTATGGAGAGCAAGTCCGTACCACCCATACCTGCTCTGTTGTTCTCTGAGTCGTGAAGGGGGTGAGGTGGAGGCTCCGCAGGCGGGGTCCTGAGCTTGGCTCCCGGTCCCAGCAGGCTCAGAGGCCTGCTGTGTTTGGATGGGAGGGCTCCACCTCCGCTTCCACCTCCATGAGCTAGAAACAGACTGGCGGCAGCATGCCTCGGCCGGCAAGGCTGCTTCCTGCTGAATTTCAAATCAAGGGCTTGAGCTCAGGGCCAGCCTGAGCTACAAAGCAAGACCCTGTCTCAAAAGCAAAAAAAATAAAATAAAATAAAATAAAATCAAGGGCTTTCTGATGCGGGTCTTATAAGCACTCCTGGGAAGGGTCTGGCAGGGAAAGAATATGAAAGGACATGGCAAAAAGGGGAACAAAAGTAGGATGACTAGATTGGATTCCCCACTGATTTTTCACATTCTTGGGTCCAGGAATTAACCTGTCCTCCCAAACTTGCGCTGATTGCTCTGGCTAAGGATCTACTGTCTTTTCACTCATTAGGACAAAAACCTTAGCATCGCAAAATAGAAGCACACCTAACATGGCCTTTAAAGGTGATTTAGAACTAACACTAAATATCATACTATCTTTGACTCTGAAGTTTATTTCCACTCATTATTTTCTTGGTCACTCCCTCAGTTCAGTCCCTTACTATCTCTCCAGATGGAGGCTCCTAACCTTTCTCTTACTTTATACTCGCAAAAATTTATCCTGTCTGCCGAGTTCCGGCCATTTAGGGTTTATATATTAAAACCATGGTCAAGTTGGTATCTGTTGCCTTATTAACCTTCTCTAGCGTGCTCATTGTTTATAGGCTAATGCATTACAGAATAATGACACATTCCTTGGACAGGGTTGCGGTGCATACTAGTCAGTCTATTTGCCTAACCTTTCGGTTGATTTCCCTGATACACACTAAATTTATACTACACTGGAGCATTCAAGAGTCTGCATACAATGCTTTATAATTTCTTCTAAATTTTATTGTATCAAGTATTGAGAAAATGGGTTACAAGTTGGGTATATCACACTTGTCACGTCAGTTTACTTTTCTTCCTAAGAGATTAAGCCCATGGGGGACTGACTAGTAACCTCTAAATTTCCAGAAAGTATGAATAGAAAAAGAACATTGGAGTCATGTGTTCAGATACTATTTCTTCAGTGATGTGTAAGATCATAGGAAGGAAGGAAGAAAAACTAAGGTCTTTCTTGGAACCAATTCTAAATTACAGAGTGATCATCAGACTTATACCACTGTAGATTACCATTATATAACACACATTAAAAAAAGTAAAACTGGTGGTTGGGGGCTCAAACTATTCCTTGGGTGGAAAAGAATAAGCAAACATTGAAATGGAATAATGAACTAGCATTCCTGCAACAGTCTTCATCTCATTAGAAAAATGGGGTGTTTGCCTGGGAAAAACATACTATCCGCAACTCACTCTCTGTCTCTTCTGAGATACACCAAAGAATGAGCCATAAAGCTAAATAGAGCAACAACAAAACTTCAGTTAGTTTAAGTAAGTTCTTTTAACCTCATAAGTATAGAAAATAATACCTGATTCATAAATTCTTATGATATATAGATGAGTATAAAGCACATGATTAGCATATAATAGCTAATTATTCCAAAGCATTACTTACCCAAGAGTTTGCTATATGTGAACAATGTGCTTCCATGTAGACCATGAATGTTTCCTTTAACTTACCACCTCCTTGTGGGCACATGTATACACACACACACACACACACACACACACACATACAAGAGGGAGAGACAGAGAGAATTTTTGAATGAATGTGTTATTAAAGACTTTATGTTTAAGGATAAAGTTTATTGTTCACCCCCATCTAGACAGAAAAACTCTATTATCCCATATCTATGGCTTTGTTTTTCTCTTTGTAATAACCTATCTCAATCTAGTCTCTAAGTCAACAAATCTTTTTTTCTCACATTTTAGTTAAATTCCAATTTATTTAATATGAACAAGATTCTCAAGTCCGAGATAGACTCTGCCCATCTGCAATGTGAGTTTTTCTTCTCATGTGTTTTCTCATCCTACCTTTCTTAGGACTCAGAGTTTTTTAAGAGACTGTAAGCAACTTGTGTGCAGAGTAATTTCCTTGTGAACATCTGATGCATATTACCCCAGCTGTGTTTGTGGATAGTTCCTTTTAGCACACATTTTTGGACGAATAATCCTGTTAGTGACCACAGTTCAACACTATACATGTTTTAATCTACTTTATCTCTGTAGCTTTGATAAGATTTGTTTTTTCTGTTTAGCTTTCAGTATTTAGTTGACATAAACTCTTTTGAGTACCACTTGGATTGCAAAAAAATGGATTTGGTCTCTTTGACCTCTAAATTCTTTTTTTTTTTTTTTTTTTTTTGAGACAGGGTCTCACTTTGTAGTTCAGGCTGGCCCTGAGCTCACTATGGAGCCCAGGCAAGCCGCCGCGAACTCAGCAATCCCCCTGTCCCTGCCTCCCGAGTGCTGGGATGACAGGCGTGAGCCACCACACCCAGCATACTATGTGGTTACCGGGATCGAACTCAGGACCTTGCGCTTGCGAGGCAGGCGCCGGAACCACTGAGCTAAATCTCCGGCCTTGACCTCTAAATTCTTATAAAGAGGCTTCTTTGATATTCCTAACATCATGCCCTCTCTGCTCTCTGTAGAAATATATGGGGATTGGGTAGAAGCAGCTTCTGTTTGTACTCAAAGTACCTTTAGGAGATTATGTGTGTGTGTGTATTTTAATTATATGATACTCCTAGGGGTAAATCCCTATGTGCTAAGCATGGTGCTAAAGACCATACTCAGACTTTGTCTTCTTGGGTCTTACAATCTTTTAGACAGTGCTTGCCATTCAGATAGAACTGACTTGTCAGACACTGAATTGTTGTGTCTCTGAATGGTGTTGTGGAAATGATTTATTTGGTTTCATTTGTAGATTTTGTATACATGTGAGCTATTCCTTAAGCTCTGAGCCTAATGGATTATGTTTTCCCTCTTTGAAACTGTACTTCTTTTAGCTCAGGAACTATACATGGTGCCACACCTATGATGAGAAGGTAACTCAATGCCTGTCTCTCACGAATATATCACACATTTGATTCTTTAGTTTTGCCTCGAGCCTTTCGCCTATGTAGGTCATCAGGGGGAGTTGTTTGTTCTCCCTTATAGTTTCCAATCAAAAGCTTCTTTATAAAAGATCAGGTGCCAAATGTGGAATTTCACCGTGAGCCATGTTTTCCCAACCTCATTTCTCCTAAAGTCAGTTTGAGAAATCAGCTCTTCCCAATGCTGTCCAGCAATCACAGGTGTGATGAAGATGTAATTTTTTTTTCCTGCTTCTCCTACACGGTATCCTTTACTGTAATAAATCCTATTTGTGAACTTAAAAATAACCAGAAATTAGAAACTGTTCTTGATGGGGCTCTAGGCAAGTCGGCAAGATGGTAAGTGCTAGCCCAGCTGCTGCTGTTGTTGGCTACCTTCGCAGATATGTAGCTTCCAGGCAGAAGGGGGACGTTTTCTACTGTCCACAGAGAGGCGATCGCTGCTGAGGTGTTGCTTCCTGTCTTGGCTTTCTGTCTTCATGAGGACACGGAAAGGCTAGAATGAGTTCAGAAAGGAGAACCCATGCTGGAGAATGAGTTCTGTCCCATGAGAAGTAGTTGAAGGAATCAGGTGCTTGTACTTGTTGCTTTTAAAAATAAATTAATAAGATACATGTGTGTATAATCACTAGGTAGCATAGGTACTAAATATATGAAGATCCACTGTTCAATATTATATTGATACTCTTTAAACAGCATAGTTTTAGTCTGTCTTTAATGAAAAATACTTTGTAAGGAGGTATGCTTGACCATTTCCCTGTATGACAGTGAAATTATTATTTGAAACACAACTTGTGGATTTTTGCCTTTGATTGCTGTTCGATGCTAGAGCCTTTATGTGCTTAGATTTCTGTGTTGGAGTCAGGTAAAAAACCACGCTCGCCTCCGGTGCTGGGCTAGGACCTGCACGCCCTGGCTCCTCATGGTGGAGAGCTCTTCTTGATTTTCATGCAGCTCCTCCTATCCTCATCGCATCAAGAGCTCTCAGGGCCAAGGGCATTTGGTGACCTAGAACTCATGCTGCCTCTCCCAGCTGCTTGTTCCTGGGTCTACGGACACCGAGATCACCTGGGATCTTAGAGTTCAGAATCTCACAACCCCCTTTAAATGAACTGAGTCTGAATCTGTGTTTCAACAAGGTCTCAAATAGTCCATTGCACGTGAAAACTCATCAGGCATCACTCTCGATTATTCTTTGGCTGCCTAAGACCCTGCAGTGCTGTGTTCAGATGATGCTGTCTCTGCTTGTAAGACCTGTTGGAAATTTGTGACGGTCCTGTCCCTCTGAGAGAAAAGCATGCTGCCCATGGACATACACTTAAGCCAGAAATGTGACTGAGAGGTGGTCATTTGAGGAATGCACCTGTAAATGGAACGTAGAAATAGGAGCTGATTGTTTTCATGTGTATACAAAGCCTGCCTCACTGAGTGACAGACAGTAGGATTGGACAGAAAGAGAGAGGCTCCCAGGGCTCCACCTGTACTGTTGCTCTAAGCCTGGGTAAAAATGCAAAGCTATGTGGCCGGGGAAATCTTAAATAAAAACAAACTCATAGCATCTCAACCTTACACAGAGCAACACTATTGCTATCTGAGCAACACTATTTAAATCAAAAGCCTAGAGCAATCCTTAGCTCATCTACTCCAAAGCGAGTGTAGACTATGGAAGGTACAAGAAACATTTCTATCTCAGATGATGTCTGAAATTTCTTGATTCTGCACATAGCTTAGTATTTCACTTCATTTCATGTTTATTTGCCTCTATTCCACAATTTTCAGGGGGACATGGAATAAAAAGAGAGCGGGAGTCAGAAATGCCTTTTCTCTCACTTACTTTTCAGAGTTCTGCTGACAGAGTTCCTTGAAGCCATCAGGAGGAGTCTCAAACTTGCTTTGTAGAATGCTATAGTAGTTCTTCTAAAAAGGCAGCTAAGGAAAGAGCACGAGAGGTTTAAAATGGCTTCTCCAATGGTCATGTACTTATGTATGCATTGAGCTTGGAACCAAACTTTCTATCTTCCAGAATCTGTAATTTATTTTATCATAGGAACGCACCACATAAGTGACTTAGACTTTCTGTTGTCTGAATTTCACTTGTAGGTAGAATGTAATCATTTCAGATAAGGAGAGAAGGACCAACCAACACCCATGTCCTGACAAACAATTTGAGTGGCTTTTGTTAAGAAGAAGAAACGGGAAAATGTTCATTGTTAACTGTATCTGTGGATGGAAGTCGCACATATGTGCTTTTGCATGTTTGTAAAACTCATTTTCTGAAAAACCCCAAACTTAAAGGGAAACACAAGTAAGTGTAGAATATATCCAATCTTGTTTCTTTTCAAGTTTCTTCAAAAGAAAAGACAGCAGCAATGTTTTCAGGAGAAGAATTGTGTGTGAAGAGATCAGGATGTGTGAAGAGAGACTGGGTGTGTCGCTCAGAACCTTTTGCACCGACCTGCTGCCCTTCTGAGCCTCCCAGCTATTTCTGCGGGGCCACACCGAGCGGGCCCGAGGTCCCGGCTCCATGCTTTCTCCCTGACTTCCGGTGTGCACCCCAGATCATCCACACTCACCCCCTCTGGAGAGGAAATGATAACAGAGGAGACTCAGAAAAATGCTCTTTGTCAGAGCAGGTTTTTAAAAAATCTTAGCAACTCTATACATGTCGAAGCTTGTGTATTTGGCGTGTTTAGAAGGAACTTCCTTTTACGAGGGAGATGAAACGTTAGGCATACCTGAGTCCCATGTGATTCATCAAATGTCCCAATTTACTCCCAAAGGAGTTGCTTCACAAGATTTCTTTTATTGCGTGGCATTTTTTTTTTTCTAGGTAGCTGCGCATGAGTTATGCTCTCCTCTCTCCACTTAGCAACTCTGGGCGCAGAAAGCCCAGGTCCAGGAATGGGAACCGCAGGAGCTATGGCAGCTCGAAGCAGGCTCACGGACTACCTGCACACCTAGGTCCAGCCTGCCTCTCCCCGCCTGGCGCTGCTCTAAAAATCTTGCTTTACATGAACCTCAAAACTGATGAATAACTTATCCCATCTCCCTCAAACGTACAGAAAACACCTTAAAGTTTTCTTTCTGAACAATGCAATTCAGAAACAAAACCGAAAGGAAGAAAAAAGTGGCAACAGGCAGGTCACTCTGGTTTGAGAAATAGTACTTTTACTTTTGAATTTTTTTTTTTTTTTTGAGACAGGGTCTCACTTTGTAGTTCAGGCCAGCCCTGAACTCACTATGAAGCCCAGGCAAGCCTCGAACTCAGCAATCCTCCTGTCTCTGCCTCCCGAGTGCTGGGATGACAGGCGTAAGCCACCACGCCCAGCTTGAATTGTATTTTTAATAGAAAAAAAAATCACAGGCCTACTTCTTTCAAAGTATTTATTACTAATTAGACATGATTTAGACTTAGTATCTATTCTTGAATAGTTCTCATATCGCTTGATGATATAAGGCAACTGTACAGAACGATTTCAAATTTGTGAGGTGATCGCATGTTGTAAGACAGGATCAGCCAGTTGAATGGGTTGGATGGAGTGAGGAAGGGTTGTGGTTCTGAAAATTAGGAATGCAGGGTTGAACGGTACTTAAAAAGGCTTGAATATTGGACTCAGAAAATATTTCTGAATTTCATGGGTTACTGAAAGCCCTTGAGCTGTTTTCTGAGATGATGGGATAGTCCTGAAAGCAAAGGGCACAGGGTCGATTAGTTCAGGTAGAAACTGCAGATAAAACTACACACTAGGCTGACAGATGTTACTGCTCATAGAAGACACAGACAATCGGTCAGTGTCAATGCTACTTTTCTTCATTGTCTTGTACAATCATAGGACACTGTGGAGTTATTAGGACATATGAAATTAAAGGGGCTCATTCTAGTGAGCTCTGCCTCTTGCTACTTAGAGTCTTTCGAACTCAGTTCATCTACAAAATAGATATTATGAACCCATCTTGTGATTTCATTGTAAGAACTATACCTGGTGAGTACAGTTATCTTCTCCCATTGCCTGAGGCTTATCTTTGCTCTTAGGATGGCTGCTTATATCTTAGATATATAGGTTATCATTTCCATGTAAAAACAAAATTTTTAAAAGAAGAAAAATAACCTCATACTTGTATCCATGGAGCTAGTATTCTAGTATGTTTTTTTCAGTCCTCTTCTATGACTCCTGGTCTGCTCAGGTTTGACCCCAAGGTAACAGACCAGAAGGGAGAAGCGTCGCTGCTGTGCTGCTTAAGGTCTCGACTCTTCCTTTTGCCAAGTGTGATACGCTTTTTGGATGAACTAGAACCAGACCACTACTGCTGCCTGAGTTCAGTGGCAAGAACAAGCGGCCGAACTCCGGAGCCCTGAATTCGGCCTTTCCTTTCTATCACTGCATGGTCTCAGTCCAGATTGCGTCCGAGTGTTGCTAGAAATGGGTAACTCCTGCCAGTAGTGCCGCTTGCAAAACATGCTCGAGATCAAGACTAGGTGAGGTTGGAGTCTTACAGTTGCAGAAGAACTATCTAGGTGCTAAGTCCCAACTGTCACTAGCTGTGTCTTCAGCCAGTCCGTATGTCCTTTCCTGTTTTCGGACAGTAACGACTTTTTCATTGAGTCTGAAGGTCAGAGACAAATTTTCTCACTCAAGTAAACTATTCCTCGGGACCAGTTTCTCGGTGGCTTTTTGCCAGCTTCCATGTTCAGGTCGGGCTGCTCCGGGCCACTCCTTGTCCTGTTCAAACAGCCTCCACCTTTACCCATTTCTACAGCCCTCTGCCTTGTCTCATTCCTTCCTGCCCGTTCTAAAGTAGCCTAACTAGAAATTTAAATATTCATCATGAAGGCCAGGCGTGGTGGCTCACGCCTGTCATCCCAGCACTCGGGAGGCAGAGACAGGTGGATTGCTGAGTTCGAGGCTTGCCTGAGCTACATAGTGAGCTCAGAGCCAGCCTGAACTACAAAGCGAGACCCTGTCTCAAAAAAAAAATATATTCATCATGAAGATGGCAATTATAGCACACGACACATGAAAATTTTCTTACATGTTCTGTTGTTATTTCCTTTATCTTCACTGCTTCTTTTTTTAAAAAAAATTCTTTATTAGTACAATTTATATACATCTCACAATCACACATAACATAGGGGAATTTGTACCAATATATGACACAAGTTACTTCTCATTTTTACCCATATCCCTACCCACCCACACCTCCCCACCCCCTATATACATGCTCTTTTATTTTCTTTCAGAATCATATTTATTCCTTTCCCTCATTACATTCCCACACCAAATTTCCTTTGGAAACTTCCCATTTTACAAAAACTGTCATACTTTCTAGCTAGGAATATACCCAAAGGAATTTTTAAAATCACATTGGAAAGACAGATGTACACCATTGTTCATAGCAGCTCAGTTTGTGATAGCTCAGTCTTGGAAACAACCCAAATGTCCATCAACTGGAGAGTGGATAAAGAAGATGTAGTTTTTTTTAATAAAATGGAGTATTATTCTGCCATAAAGAATGACAAGATTGATTCATTTATGTGCAAATGGATATACCTGGAGGACACACTAATAAGTGAAATAAACAGATCACAGATATGCAAATACCAGATCTTTTCTTTGATATGAGCCCCTTTCGATGCTTCTTTTTTAATGAGCTCTTGACATATCAACTTCCTCCCATCCATCAAACCCAGAGAAGGGGACAGTTGTGTTGTAAGGCATTCTTTGAGTTTCTTAGAGGCTTGCTGCCGTGTCTTTCAGGATCTTTGCCTGGTACCTGGTACCAGGTGGATGAAAAAAAGCGTACTGAATGAACAAAAACGTTCTTACTCCCAATTATTAAAAAGTTTTCCTATTCCCCAAGTCCTCATTAAAAACATTATCAAGAGCCGGGCGTGGTGGCTCATGCCTGTAATCCCAGCACTTGGGAGGCAGAGACAGGAGAATTGCTGAGTTCGAGGCTTGTCGGGGCTACATAGTGAGCTCAGGGCCAGCCTGAACTACAAAGCGAGACCCTGTCTCAAAAAAAAAAAAAAAAAAAAAAAAAAAAACCAAAACATTATCAAGAGCATTTTTTCTCTAGGTTTCAGGGAGACATGTCAGAGATTTACTTAAAATATTGCCACTTGGAGTAACTGTTAAATACTGTGAATGTTATACCCTACACACTTGAATAAAGGATCAGAATGTGAAATATTCTCTATTCACCTAGAAATATAATGATGTCAGTATTCACTAGAGTGTGCGTCCCAGAAGGAAAAAATTGCCTGTCCTCCCCATCGCCTGTTTCATTTCCATGACTGTGAACTCCAAATGGTCCATTTAGATGCTCATGACTAACAGAACCACAGACTTTGCCTCTATTCAAAAACTATTTGTCATCGACTTCATTGAATTATTTCTGCACTTAGAGCAACCAAAGGTTTTCCATAGAAACGATGCATTTCCTTTACAGAAAATGGGATATTTTTATTGATGTCCCTGGAACCCAAATAGGTAACGAATTCCCAACTTTCTTGTCAATCCAACAGCTCACACAAAATCCGAGGAGGGGAGCTTGAATCAGGAAGGCTGGGAGCGGGAAGAAATGGCAGTGGGGCGGTGTTGGGGGAGACAGCGGACACACCAGCTGATAAACTCAGTGGTCAAGGGTCTTTTAGAACTCTGAGCACAGAGCATCACTTTTCCTCTTCAGTAGCTGGCTTCCACAGAGCAGCTAGGGAATAGGACAACATGATAGAGAGGAGTGTTAATTGGAATACTCTAAGTCAGATTTCAGTATCTGTTTTGTTGAAATTAAGAGTTTGAGGACATAAGATAGAAAACATCAATAATAAATCTCTACTAGGTCTTAATATCTACAATTTTGGATGAATTTTATTAAGTAGTAAAATGATTACTTATTTTCAATGCATCCATTTAAGAAAATAAGCACATCAGTTTTAGAATGCCCTCCAAATAATCAACTTACATTAGTTCTGGAAATAAAAACAAAGTAAAACAAAGCAAAAGAACTTCTATGTATTACTCATAGAAAAGCTGAAGATAAGGAACTGTCAGGGCTCATGGATCAGAAGGAACCTATTGGTACTGAGTAGTGATTTTTAGAGACCAAGTAAACCAGTGCTCCCATTATAAGAAGAAACATGGCGACACAGAAATGTTGCACCCATATCTAAGCCACAAAGTTACTAAAAATAAACATAAATGCTAGGACTAGACCCAGATTTTAATGATTTCTAGTTTGGACCGCTTACTATCATAGCACATAAT